>SJYT01001208.1:92695-177462 GCA_006410635.1 Cephalophus harveyi | reverse complement strand
AAGTTAAATAAGCAGGGTGACAATATACAGCCTTGACGCACTCCTTTTCCTATTTGGAACCAGTCTGTTGTTCCATGTCCAGTCCTAACTGTTGCTTCCTGACCTGCATACAGATTTCTCAAGAGGCAGGTTAGGTGGTCTGGTATTCCCATCTCTTTCAGAATTTTCCACAGTTTATTGTGATCCACACAGTCAAAGGCTTTGGCATAGTCGATAAAGCAGAAGTAGATGTTTTTCTGGAACTCTCTTGCTTTTTCCATGATCCAGCGGATGTTGGCAATTTGATCTCTGGTTCCTCTGCCTTTTCTAAAGCCAGCTTGAACATCAGGGAGTTCACGGTTCACGTATTGCTGAAGCCTGGCTTGGAGGATTTTGAGCATTACTTTACTAGCATGTGAGATGAGTGCAATTGTGCGGTAGTTGGAGCATTCTTTTGCATTGCCTTTCTTTGGAATTGGAATGAAAACTGACCTTTTCCAGTCCTGTGGCCACTGCTGAGTTTTCCAAATTTGCTGGCAGATTGAGTGCAGCACTTTCACAGCATCATCTTTCAGGATTTGAAACAGCTCAACTGGAATTCCATCACCTCCACTAGCTTTGTTCGTAGTGATGCTTTCTAGGGCCCACTTGACTTCACATTCCAAGTTGGCTGGCTCTAGATTAGTGATCACATCATCATGATTATCTGGGTCGTGAAGATCTTTTTTGTACAGTTCTTCCGTGTATTCTTGCCACCTCTTCTTAATATCTTCTGCTTCTGTTAGGTCCAGACCATTTCTGTCCTTTATCGAGCCCATCCTTGCATGAAATGTTCCCTTGGTATCTCTAATTTTCTTGAAGAGATCTCTAGTCTTTCCCATTCTGTTATTTTCCTCTATTTCTTTGCATTGATTGCTGGACTGCACTCCAATTTCTGACCAGTTGAAACCCCACACTCTCGGTCCACCAGCTTCCAGAGACACTGGTTACAAATCCCAGGCACAAGGGGATGGTGTGTTTGTGTGTGTATGGGTGTGTGTGTGTGTATGGCTGGCCAGCAAGAGCATCCTATTCCTGGCCAGAGCTGGTTCATCTTTGTGAGTACACAAAACCCAAATCAAAATGAATCAAGTCTTTCCTTCCTCCTCTGGGACTTACAGAGATTCTCCCTCTTTCCTGAGGAACTTGAACATGAGCACATGGGCATCAAGAGGCTCTTTGAGAACATAGCAAGTAAGGAGGAAGAAACCAGGGGAAGGACCCAGCTGCAGCCAGCCCTGCTGGAGGGCTCTTAATTAGGTGGCCAATAAATCCCCCTTGGCTGTTATCAGCTAAGGTCCAGTTACAGCCCAAAGAGCCCGCACTGATATGATCAGTCATTATAAGACATGGGTTTTAATCTACTCAGTAAGCCACATAGGTCAATTAAGGCAACACGTGTACATACACACACAACCTTAATATTTTTTCAATCACATTTTATAAATCAAAATGGTTTATCACTCAAACTTAAACTATAGTTCTTGCCAAAAGGCAAGTTAACTCTGAATGTTTCTTTGGCAAGAGAATGAAAAATCAATAGCTGTAAAGTATTTGTCCTTGTCTGCTACAAACACACTAGGATACCATCCCTACTGGATTTTAGTAACTGAATTATGATAACCTCATAAAATAAACTGGGAAGCGTCCCCTGGTTTATTCTGAGGAAGTATCTGGGTAGTACTGGAATCATTCCTTCTTTGAAAGTCTGCTGGAATTTAACAATGAGGCCATCAGCGCCTAAAAATGTTAATTACTGATTCTATTTTTTTTAGCGGTTACAGGAATTTTTTCTGTAGCTACTTTTAGAAAGTTACATTTTCCAAGGAATTTGTTTATCTCATCTAATTTTCAAATTTACTGACATGATGCTATTTCAACTCGTGACTGTTGCTGAAGCTCCAACACTTTGGTCACCTGATGCAAAGAGCTGACTCACTGGAAAAGACCCTGATGCTTTTAGAAAGACAGAAGGCAAAAGGAGAAGGGGGCGGGCAGAGGATAAGATGGTTAGATGGCATCAATGACTCAATGGACGTGAATCTGAGAGACAGAGACATGAATCCGGGAGACAGCGGAGGACAGGGAAGCCTGGCGTGCCGCAGTCCATGGGGTCGCAGAGTTGGACACGACTGAGCGACTGAACTACCCCAGCGACGCTGCACTGGGAGCTCAGAGTCTTAGCCACTGGACCAGCAGGGAGGTTCCCAGTCTTGGGCAATTTCTATAAATGTCTACGCGTGCCTGAAAATAAAGCATACGATGCAGGCTTTGGATGGAATATTATTTATGTGTACATTAGACCAAGGGTGGTGATCCTATGTAAATCATCTGTGCTTACAGGGTTTTTTTTTTTTTAAATCTATCAAATAGTGAGACATGTATCGAAATCTCTACTATAAACTGCTGTTGTTCATTGTTCACTTACTAAGTCAGGTCCAACTCTTTGAGATCCCACGAACTACAGCACAACATATTCCCAGTCCTTCACCATCTCCCAGAGTTTGCTCAAACTCACATTCATTGAGCCGATGATGCCCTCCAACCATCTCATCCTCTGCTGCTGCCTTCTCCTGCCCTCAATCTTTACCAGGATCAGGTCTTTTCCAGAAAGTTGGCTCTTCACATTATGTGGCCAAAGTACTGGAGCTTCAGCTTCAGCATCTGTCCTTCCAATGAATATTCAGGGTTGATTTCCTTTAGGATGGACTGGTTGGATCTCCTTGCAGTCCAAGGGACTCTCAAGAGTCTTCTCCAACACCACAGTTCAAAAGCATCAATTCTTTGGTGCTCTTTACAGCTTTCTTTACAGTCCAACTTTCACACCCATACATGACTACCGGAAAAACCATAGCTTTGACAAGACGGACCTTTGTTGGCAAAGTAATGTCTCTGCTTTTTAATATGCTGCTTAGGTCACAGCTTTTCTTCCAAGGAGCGTCTTTTAATTTCATGGCTGCAGTCACCATCTGCAGTGATTTTGGAACCTCCCAAAATAAAGTCTGTCACTGTTTGCATTGATTCCCCATCTATTTGCCATGAAGGGATTGGACCAGATGCCATGATTTTATTTTTTGAATGCTGAGTTTAGGCCTGCTTTTTCACTCTCCTCTTTCGGTTTCTTCAAGAGGCTCTTTGGAGTGGTTATCATCTGCATATATGAGACTGTTAATATTTCTCCCAATAATTTTGATTTCAGCTTATGATTCATTCAGCCCAGCATTCATTCACTCTGCAATATACAGCCCTGATGTACTCCTTTCCCAATCTGGAACCTGTCCATTGTTCCACGTCCAGTTCTAACTGTTGCTTCTTGTCCTGCATACAAGTTTCTCAGAAGGCAAGTAAGGTGGTCTAGTATTCCCATCTCTTGAAGAATTTTCCACAGTTTGTTGTGATCCACAGTCAAAGGCTTTAGCGTAGTTAATGAAGCAGAAGTTTTTCTGCAATTCCCTTGCTTTTTCTATGGTCCAGCGGATATTGGCAATTTGATCTCTGGTTCCTCTGCCTTTTCTAAATCCAGCTAGCACATCTGGAAGTTCTCGGTTCATGTACTGCTGACTAGCTTGAAGAATTTTGAACATTACCTTATTTGCATGTGAAATAAGCAGTAGTTTGAGCATTCTTTGGCATTGCCCTTCTTTGGGATTGGAATGAAAACTGATCTTTTCCAGTCCTGTGGCCACTGCTGAGTTTTCCAAATTTGCTGGCGTATTGAGTGCAGCACTTTCACAGCATCATCTTTTAGGATTTGAAATAGCTCAGCTGGAATTCCATCACCTCACTAGCTTTGTTCACAGTAATGCTTCCTAAGACCCACTTGACTTCACACTCCAGGATGTCTGGCTCTAGCTGAGTGATCACACCATCGTGGTTATCTGGGTCATGAAGATCTTTTTCGTAAGTTCTTCTGTGTGTTCTTGCCACCTCTTGTTAATCTCTTCTGCTTCTGTTAGGCTCTTACTGTTTCTGTTCTTTATTGTGCCCATCTTTGCATGAAATGTTCCCTTGGTATCTCTAATTTTCTTGAAGAGATTTCTAGTCTTTCCCATTCTATTGTTTTCCTCTATTTCTTTGCATTGTTCACTTAGGAAGGTTTCCTTATCTCTCCTTGCTATTCTTTGAGAAATCTGCATTCAGATAGGTATATCTTTCCCTTTCTCCTTTGCCTTTCGCTTCTCTTCTTTTCTCTGCCATTTGTAAGGCCTCTTTAGACAACCATTTTGCCTTCTTACATTTCTTTTTCTTGGGCATGATTTTGGTCACTGCCTCAGGCACTCTGAGTCTACCAGAGCTGCTGCTGCAAGTCACTTTAGTCGTGTCCGACTCTATGCAACCCCATAGATGGCAGCCCACCAGGCTCCCCCATCCTTGGGATGCTCCAGGCAAGAACACTGGAGTGGGTTGCCATTTCCTTCTCCAATGCATGAAAATGAAGTTGTTCAGTCGTGTCTGACTCCTAGCACCCCCTGGACTGCAGCCTACCAGGCTCCTCCGCCCATGGGATTTTCCAGGCAAGAGTACCAGAGCGGGTCGCCACTGCCTTCTCTTAACTCCTTGTATATGGTGCAGTTTTGGATGGAGCGTTACTCATATGTACATTAGACCAAGGGTATTAATCCTACGTAAAACATCTGTGCTTACAGGATTTTTTTTTTTTTGCCTGCTTATTCTATCCATTACTGAGAAGTGCCGAAATCTCTACTGTAACTGTAAATTTGTCTATTTATCCCCCCTGTACTTATGGCAATCTCTACTTTGGATATTCTGAAGTCATATTATGGCTTTTCCACATTTAGAATCATTATGACTTCCTTTTGAATTGAACCTTTTATCATTACAAACTGCAGCAGAGACTACATGTTGACCAGATTTTCTTCTTCTACCTCCTGGGCACAGCCTCCCCTGCAGTGAAGTCTGGTTTAGGACCTGGGCTCCGCCTAACAGTATGCAATCCTAATATACACCGCCCCACCCTCCAGCCCAGCCGTGAACACCTGCGTGATTCACTCCTTCCGCCCCACACAGAGGCACCTGCAGAGTATCCCGGGCCTCAGGAGACGGCAGAGATGGGGGGAAGCAGCTGAATCCCCAAACGACCGTCAAAGAAACATCTGCCAACCAGGACTATGTGTACTGAACTTCATGCAAGCAAGACATGAATTTGCTTAAACTACTGACTGCTTTGTTAAAGGAGCCAGCTGCCAACTGTATTAAGTGAAATAACACTCACCATCTCCAACTGCTTTTTGCTTTAAACTGTGTTTTCTCTGACACTACACAATCTTGCTTTTGGCTAGAGTTTGCAGTTTCTTTTTTTTTTTTTNCCAGTAAATAAGCTTCTGGGGCCTCGGTGGAAAGTCTAAGAAATCACTTGGAATAGGAAAGGCACAGAGGTACAAAAGTCACTGAAGGTGGCCAAAGAAAGGATTTGGAGAATGCAATTTGTCCGAATGAGACAAAAGTATAGAAACTCTAGTTAGTTTGTTGTTTCTTTTTTTTTTTTTTTTCATTTTTCTTTCAAATCTCTTAATCTTCATGCTTTAGGTGGGTCTCTTATAAACAAAATACAGTTGAGTTTTTAAAAAACCTTATTTGATATCTTTTTCTTTTAATTCAGTTCAGTTTAGTCGCTCAGTCGTGACTGACTGTGACCCCATGAACTGCAGCACGCCAGGCCTTCCTGTCCGTCACCAACTCCCGGAGTCCACTCAAATTCCTGTCCATTGAGTCGGTGATGCCATCCAACCATCTCATCCTCTGTCGTCCCCTTCTCCTCCTGCTCTCAATCTTTCCCAGTATCAGGGTCTTTTCAAATGAGTCAGCTCTTTGCATCAGGTGGCCAAAGTACTGGAGTTTCAGCTTCAACATCAGTCCTTCCAATGAACACCCAGGACTGATCTCCTTTAGGACGGACTGGTTGGATCTCCTTGCGTCCAAGGGACTCTCAAGAGTCTTCTCTGACACCACAGTTCAAAAGCATCAATTTTTCTGTGCTCAGCTTTCTTTATAGTCCAACTCTCACATCCATACATGACCACTGGAAAAACCATAGCTTTGACTAGAAGGACCCTTGTTGGCAAAGTAATGTCTCTGCTTTTTAATACGCTATCTAGGTTGGTCATAACTTTCCTTGGAACATGTAATTCCACTTACCTTGGAAACAATTACATTTAGGTTTTTCTTTTATTTTCTATTTGCTTCTTTTGGATTACTTGCTATCATTCTAGTCCCCCAGTAGTCTCCATGTTACGTACTGTTTCTACTCTTTAGTAATTGCTGTAGAAGCTCTAACGTACAGGTTCTTATCAAAGTCCAATGTCAACCAACACATTTACCTTTCTCTTGGACAGCAAGAGCCTTGAAACATCAACTCCATTTATCGTGATTTCCAACTTCAATTCTACTGTTGTAGAATTCGTATGCATGCGTGTGTATGTGCTCTTGTCATGATTAACGTTTTGCACAATTCTTTGCGATCATCCTGCCTTCCCTTCACGTTTCCCACACCCCCATCGCTGGGCCTCACGCTCCCTTTTCTCCTTTTGGTCCATGACTGTGGTGGGTTACACTGATTGACTTTCTAATGTTAAAACCACCTCTATTTCCTGAGATAAGCTTTTCTTGATTATTATGTACTGTCCTTTCTATATATCGCCTGGTTGGTTCTATCTGCTGAACTTTGCGGAGGAGGTGCGTGTGACGGACAGCGCTCGGTGGCTTTCCTCTCCTATAGTCTCTGTCTGGTTTTGCTTTCA
This sequence comes from Cephalophus harveyi, assembly GCA_006410635.1. Taxonomy (NCBI): domain Eukaryota; kingdom Metazoa; phylum Chordata; class Mammalia; order Artiodactyla; family Bovidae; genus Cephalophus; species Cephalophus harveyi. Next base: position 170,686 of record SJYT01001208.1, on the reverse strand, counting down.
GGGTCGTGCTGGCCTCACAGAAGGAGACAGGAAGCATTCCCTCCTCTTCTGTCTTCTGAAAAATTTTTTGTCAGATTGGTATTCTTTCTTCTTTAGGTGTTTAGTAATTATTGGTGATGCTATTTGGATGTGGAGTATTCTTCAAGGCAAGGATTTTGACTACAAATTAAACTTCTTTAATATAGTTACGAAAGGTTATACACTTGCTCTTGAGTAAATTTGGTGGTTTATGTTTTTCAAGGGGCTTGTTCATTTTATTGAAGCCGTCAAATCTATTAGCATGACATTATTCACAATACTCCTTATTACCCTTTCAACATCTACAGGATCAGAAACAGTGTCCTCTTTTACATCCAACTAATCACAAGCTGGAATCAAGATTGCCGGGAGAAATATCAATAGCCTCAGATATGCTGATGACACCACCCTTATGGCAGAAAGTGAAGAGGAACTGAAGAGCCTCTTGATGAAAGTGAAAGAAGAGAGTGAAAAAGTTGGCTTAAAGCTCAACATTCAGAAAACTAAGATCATGGCATCTGGTCCCATCACTTCATGGCAAATAGATAGGGAAACAGTGGCTGACTTTATTTTTCTAGGCTCCAAGATCACTGCAGATGGTGACTGCAGCCATGAAATTAAAAGGCGCTTACTCCTTGGAAAGAAAGTTATGACCAACCTAGATAGCATATTCAAAAGCAGAGACATTACTTTGCCAACAAAGGTCCGTCTAGTCAAGGCTATGGTTTTTCCAGTGGTCATGTATGGATGTGAGTTGGAGTATAAAGAAAGCTGGGTGCTGAAGGATTGATGCTTTTGAACTGTGGTGTTGGAGAAGACTCTTGAGAGTGCCTTGGACTGTAAGGAGATCCAACCAGTCCATTCTAAAGGAGATTAGTCCTGGGTGTTCATTGGAAGCACTGATGCTGAAGCTAAAACTCCAACACTTTGGCCACCTCATGCAAAGAGTTTACTCATTGGAAAAGACCCTGATGCTGGGAGGGATTGGGGGCAGGAGGAGAAGGGGACGACAGGATGAGATGGCTGGATGGCATCACCGACTCAATGGACATGAGTTTGGGTAAACTCTGGGAATTGGTGATGGGCAGGGAGGCCTGGCGTGCTGCGATTCATGCGGTCACAGAGTCAGACACGACTGAGCGACTGAACTGAACACTTCCCTGGTGGCTCAGCTGGTAAAAAATCCGCCTGCAATGCAGGAGACCTGGGTTCAATCCCTGTGTTGCAAAGATGCCCTGGAGAAGGGAAAGGCTACCCACTCCAGTATTCTGGCCTGGAGAATTCCATGGACTATCCATAGGGTCTCAAAGAGTTGGACACGACTGAGCAAATTTCTTTCACTTTCAATAGCAATTAATGTTTTTTTTCCCCCACAGACAACATCTTTCTGGATAAAATATGCATCAGTTTACCTTCAAATAACAGCGCTTGAGACATAGTGCCCTGTATTTTCATTTCTTCGCTCCCAAACTTTGTGCTACTATTGTCGTGTATTTCCCTCTACAAGTACTGAAAGTTGCAAAATGCGTTGCTAATTTTGCTTTAAATAGTCTTTTAAAAAAAGATGACAGTGTGAATATTCACCAATTCATGGACTATTTCCAATTCTTTTAATTCCTTTGGGTAAAAATTTCCATTTGCTATCATCTTCCTTCTACTTGAACTTCTTTTAAAATTTCTTGTAGTGCACTTCTGCTGGCAATAAATTCTGCCAGCAATCCTTGGTCCAGAAATTTTTATTTCCCTTTCGTTTTGAAAGATACTTTCACTGGGTACAGAATGATAAACTAACAGGTTTCTTCCTTTTGGTACTTTAAACACGGCAGTAGTCTGCTGGCTGGCAACAGGTTCTGATCAGAAGTCACTGACCTTATTTTTGTTCCTCTGTAACATGTCTTCTTGCTGCTTTTTAAGACTTTTTTCTCTTCATCACTGATTTTTCAGTAACTGGACTCTGTGGACCTTAGTATGATTTTGTCTACTCTATTTGGAGTTTGTGGGCTTCATGGCTTGCAATCTTCATCAAATGTGGACATTTTTCAGCACTAGTTCTTCAAATACTGTTTCCATTCCTTCCTCTTCTTCGGGAACTCCAGTTGCATGTGTCTTAGCTCTGCTGATTCCGCCCCACAGGTCACTAATGCTCTGCCACTCTGTTCAGTCTTCCTTGTTCTTTGCACCATGTTTTGGATAATTTCTATTGCTCTGTCTTGAAGTTCACTGCTGTCTTCTTCTGCACTGCTGATTTACTATTAGTCTCTGCATTTTTCACCTCTGAAGTCCTAGTTCAGTCTTTCTCATATCTGTCACTCATGCGCGTCTTCCTCATGAATGTGTACAACTTATTTATATCAGTTATTTTAATGTCCTTGTCTGCTAATCTCACAGCTGTCTACTGATTGATTTTCCTCCTGGCTACTATCACATTTTCTTGCTTCTTTGCATGCCTGGTAATTTTTATTAGATGCTGGACACTGAAACGTTTTTACATTGTTGGGTGCTGGATTTTACATCATTTTAAGTACAGTTGGGGCTTTGTTCTGAAAATGCAGTTAAGTTACCCGGAATCAGTTAGGGCAGGTGTGTAATGGTCTTAGTCCTGGACTAATTCAGCCCCGTTACTGCAGTGATACCCTTCTGATGCCCTAAACCAAAGAGCTGTTCTGAATCCACCCTCACAAAGATTAAATACCGCGCTCTGAAAGGGCCTGAGACATCACCATGGGTGGTGGGAACACCATCTCAGCTCGGGTGGTGTCCGCTCCTCTCTGGGGCTTCTTTTCCTGGTTCTGAGGTGCTTTCTCTGGTGCGTGTGTCAGTTCAGTCAGTTCAGTCGCTCAGTTGTGTCCGACTCTTTGCGACCCCATGAATCGCAGCACGCCAGGCCTCCCTGTCCATCACCAACTCCCGGAGTTGCATGTGTAGACTAGCCCAAATCTTGGGGGTGGGGGTCCTTCTGCAGACCCCTGGGGTTCCCTAAGTAGCTCTCTACTCTCTTATACTTTGCCCCTCAAATTCTAGCTGCCTGTCCTCCCCAAACTCTGATCTGTTTTGTCACTTCAGTAAGGCTAGGGGCTCTGTTTCATTTCTCTCCCCTGACCTGTAATACAGAAACTGTCTCTAGACCAGGACTGGCAAACTATAGCCTGAGGATTAAATCCAACTTGCTACTGTTTTTATAAATAAAGTTTTATTGGAACACATCCATGGCCACTCATTTACATACTTGGTACAAAAGCAGCCACAGAGAGTACCAGAGTTGAATGGGGTCGTGATAGGGACCATCTGGTCTACAAAGCCTGGAGACTCTCTAACTGGCCCTTTATCTCAAAAAGTTCCTTTACTCCTAGCCCTAGAGAATAAGCTAGAATACTTACACTTACCCGGTGTCTGTTATTCCATCAAAGGGGGAATGGACGACTCCAGGAACAAGCCTCCTGCCAAGCAGCATTCCACTTGTTTCCCTTATTTCAGGGAACACAATCCTAACCTTCCTATTAACCAATGTCTGAAAACTATTGTTCCATACATTATGTCTGGTTTTCAAGTTTGTTAAGATGAAAGTCAGGTTTGGGGCCAGGGTGAGGTTAGTGAAGCACGTGCCTCAGGTACAAATTTTCAGGGAGTGACAAAATACTCAGTGATAGGGGCAAAATCAAAATTAATGCAAAAAATCTATGTGAAGCAAAATATCAAAATTTTAAATAAGGATAGTATCAGCAATAGTGTGGAGCCAAGCCATAATGGAGCTGAAGCAAAGGAAAAATTAACACTGACCCTATCTTTATTTAAGATTTGACTTTTTTCCATCATGGATTATTTTTTTTGCATTAAATTCAATTTTCTCAAAGTATTGCATTAGAATTTTATCGATCTCAACTACTGAGTTTTCTGGGGCATCCTGAAATTCGGCGCCTGAGGCCAGTGCCTCTCACTCTCCTCAGCCCTCCTGCTATGTTCGACTCTTTCCGACCCCATGGACTGCAGCCCACCAGGCTCCTCGGTCCACGGGATTCTTCAGGCAAGAATACTGGAGCAGGTTGCCATGCCCTCCTCCAGGGGATCTTCCCAATCCAGGGATGAAACCAGCGTCTCTTACATCGCCGAAATGGCCAAGTGGGTTCTTTACTACTTAGCGCCACCGGTGAAGCCCCCAGCCCAATCCTGGTGGACAGTAAACCTGGTGTCTGTTATTCCATCAAAGGGGGAATGGACGACTCCAGGAACAAGCCTCTTGCCAAGCAGCATCATACTAATGTGTGACAACTACAAGGGTTTCAGTGTTTTCTTTCTCAGAAAATGCTGCAATGTGAAGAGCCATTCTGCTCTAATCACTTCTATCTGCAACTGCAGTCTTCTGTGAACAGTTCCCATACGTATCCATGTTGTAGACAGGAACACAGCGTAAGAATATAAACACTTTTCATTAAATAATATATACGCACACAGACAATGGGACTATAAAACAATACCATAATTATGTAACAGCTAGTCAACACATGTGCCTTATGACGCCTAACAAGAACCACCATCCGCAGCAAGTGCCACCAGAGTCAATGTATTGACTGGGGAAAGCAGGAGTCCAGGCTCTGAACACACGAATTCAACTCAAAGCAAATCAACCAGCAAAGTCCCTGTCCTGGTGCCGTAGGAGCACCGTCCTCGGAAGCCAGCCAGCTCAGTTCCCAAGTATCCCTGGCTCCCGCTCCTCTATGGCGAACAGAACAGAAAACCACTGGGCAAACTGAAGACACCCACCCACGTGCCAAGCAGAGAACTGCCTCACAGAGTCCAGTTTCTGCATATGATCCATTTAATTTTCTAAGGCACAGGTGCAAAAACATGCCTGCAAGTGTGATGACCAAAATGAGCATTTTTCTTTTCAAAAGATTTGTTTGGAGTAGTTGCTTTACAACGTGGTGTTAGTTTCTACCGCACAGAAGAGTGACCCAGCTAGATCCTCTCCTTTATGCACAGCTAACCTCTTCGCTGCGGATCTCCTTTCCACTCAGGCCACCACAGAGCACCGAGGGTTCCCTGAGCTGCCCAGCGGGCTCTCGCTGGCTGCCCGTTAGCCTCCCAGGCGGAGCATCAGCGGGTGCGCGGCAGGGCTCCCCCCAGGCGGAGCATCAGCGGGTGCGCGGCAGGGCTCCCCCCAGGAGGAGCATCAGCGGGTCTCCCGGTCCCTGCCAGCCCTTCCCCCTTGGTGTCCATCCGTCTGCTCTCTGCCCGTGTGTCTCTGTTTCTGCTTGGTAAGTAAGATCGTTTATACCGGCTTTTTTCAGATTTCACATATATGTGTGAATAAATGACATCTGGTTTTTTCTTTCTGACTTACGTCACTCTGGATGACAATGACTGTCTCCGGGTCCATCTATGTCTCTATAAATGACCCAATTTTGTTCTTTTTTACGGCCAAGAAATATTCCATTGTGTATTGTATACACACACAGACACACACACACACACACACACAGACACACACATCTTCTTTATCCACTCCTCTGTTGATGGACATTTAGGGTGATTCCATATCCTGGTTATTGTAAACAGCGCTGCAGTGAATATTAAAGCTTGTGTGTCTTTTTGAACTATGATTTGTTTGTTTTTCCTGGGTATATGTCCTCCCAAAGAGTTTCTTTTCTTAATTTAAAATATTACGCCAGCAACAACTATGGATCTAGAGATGATTACACTAAGTGAGGTAAGTCAGACAAAGACAAATATGTGGTATTATTTGTATGTGGAATCTAATTTTAAGAAAAAGATACAAATGAACTTACCTACAAACTAGAAGCAGACTTACGGATACTGAAAGCAAACTATGGTTCCCGAAGGGGAGGCGTGGCGGGGAAGGACACACTAGGAGCTGAGGCCGGACGTGGGCCCACTCGTCCACGCGACACAGGCAACCAGCAAGGACCTGCTGAACAGCACAGGGGATGCTATGCAGTCTCCTGCGACAATCTACACGGAAAAGGAAGAAATACGTGTACACGTATCGCTGAATCACTCTGCTGTACACCTGAAACTACCACGACACTGGGAATCAACTCTACTCCAATAAAATGAAGATATTTTTGAAAATATGATGGTGTTAAATTTGGTGTAGAAACAAAAAACTAAGAAATGAAAGGTTTTAATTTTTGTGAAGAAACAGTCTAGAACTCATGAAACTCAAATAAATGTAACAACTCAACACAATGCAAACTCATGAAGACCCTGCTCTCTCCCGTGTCCTGACCTGGCCTGAGGCCAGTCACCCCTCAGCGTGCTCACCCTCAAGCCTGGCTGGCAGGCCCCGCCCAACAGAGACCCAGCCCCACGCACCACGAGGGGGGCTCACCGCGCCCCCGCCCACCGTGCCCCCTCTCTCGCACCCTCCGCTGTCCTGGCAGACGCTTCATCCTCAAGACTATATTCAAGGGCCTTGAAATCTAGTTTTCACACTAATTCTCAGTTTTTCACTAATTTTAGGGCCGGGACCATGATCCCTGTAGTCTCCCGCAGGTGCCAGGCACACAGGGCAAGCCCTTGATTTCTGTAGAACAAGACTCCTTTTAATGAAGGTGGACTAGACCCGCATCTTTCTGCCATCCTTCCCTTCTCAGGGAGAGTGGCTCTCGGCACCCCCTGGTCTGTACCACGAGGACACCAGTCGCATCTGACGGTGGGCCTCCTGAAGACACAGCCGGGCCTCCTGCAGGCTTGCATCCTCAGCACTTGCAATGCGCCCACCACACTGGAAACACTCAATACATATTGCAGCTTGTATTTTAATAGCTATTATCAACTCAACCTTGCAGCTCTTCGTTTACTCCTCACAACTCTACAAATACCTTTCGCCTTCCCACCTCTGTTACGGAGATGAAGACGCAGAAACAAAGACTCAGCAACTTCGCGACATCACCCATGAGCAAGGAGGGGCGCCGTCTGCCCCCGGGACCTCTCTCCTTCACCTGCGTGTCTGTCATCGGACAGAGGCTGACTCAGGGTGTCATGGGAATCCACACAGATTTATGCCAGAAAATCGGATTTGCTATTTGCACACTCAAATTATCTGTAAAAGGTAATACAGTCCAAATTCCTCCTTGGTCTATTGAGGAACTAAAAGAATGACATTTAGCAACCTGTCCAAAGTTCAGAGTCACCAGGACTAAAGCCTGGTATCAAGGACCAGTGCGCCCTCCGTGCGAGCTTGCCACGATGGCTCTGCAAGACGCAAAACACACACCTCAAAATTCCCAAGACACTAGCAATCCATTGCCACCAGCAATGGAAGCAGTTGCTCTTTCTAAAACCAAGCATCCTTTTTCACTGTTTAGAATGTCAGCACTGACATTCCTGCGTTTCTTTACTCCCTTACAACTAACATATGGCACTCATGACCAGATGGACTTAAAAAGCACCTTTAGTTGAACCAAGCAAGGCTAGTTCTGACTTCAAGAAGACACTGAGACCTGGGCTAGGCTAAAATGAACTTTCTCACATCATTTAAATAATTGTTTGCTTAGTTTCTAGCTACTTTAATATGAGAATTGAATAGAATTACTTTGCTTACTTTTGAAAACTATTATCCAAATAGATTTGAACAAGGAGAAGGAAAGGAGCTAGCTAAGAGTAAAGTGACTCCCCATGTTACCGGGGAACCGAGCTGTTAAAACTGCCCTTGGGTGAAACAAGCCATGGTTTGGAACTAAGAGGCAATGGTGAGTTTGGTTTTGTTTCTGACATTATCATACGTTTCTCTGAAGTCTTCTTCAGATCAGTTCAGTTCAGCTGCTCAGTCGTGTCCGACCCTTTGCGACCCCATGAGTCGCAGCACACCAGGCCTCCCTGTCCATCACCATCTCCCGGAGTTCACTCAGACTCACGTCCATCGAGTCCGTGATGCCATCCAGCCATCTCATCCTCGGTCGTCCCCTTCTCCTCCTGCCCCCAATCCCTCCCAGCACTGGAGTCTTCTCCAATGAGTCAATTCTTCGCATGAGGTGGCCAAGTACTGGAGTTGCACCTTTACCATCATTCCTTCCAAAGAAATCCCAGGGCTGATCTCCTTCAGAATGGACTGGTTGGATCTCCTTGCAGTCCAAGGGACTCTCAAGAGTCTTCTCCAACACCACAGTTCAATTCTTCGGTGCTCAGCCTTCTTCACAGTCCAACTCTCACATCCATACATGAAGACTGGAAAAACCATAGCTTTGACTAGACGGACCTTAGTCGGCAAAGTAATGTCTCTGCTTTTGAATATGCTATCTAGGTTGCCCTGAAATGGTGAACAAACACCCACTACCACTCCATACTCATTTTAGTCTTAAAATATAGGCCTGAAATATTTTTATACAGTCATGCTGAAAATTTATGATATCAATATTTAGTGTAGTATTTTTGTGATCACTTTGAATTTAATATTCTTCACGCTATATAAAGCCTCTAGAATAAATATACTTCCTAATCAAACGTGACCCCTGTTGCTAAGATTGCTAGACTCCCCAGTGCAAAGTTTCCGAAGTGGCATCTGCCTGTTCACATCATTTTAACTTAGAACTATACAAAAACGTGAAACCTTGTCAAGTCACCCTGAAATTTTCATCTAATCGGCCTTTCAAATAAACTCCATTCTGCAATGCTGGCTTTTGCTTAATAGAGTTATGATTCACTGCAGTTTACTCAGTGAATTTAAACAGAGGTTTGTTACGCAACATCAAATCTCCTAGGTTTTCCCCCAAATTAATCAATATTTTGAACACAAAATACTCTGTCAACACTTTTTATATGAATAAAATGCTTACATTAATAAAATTTTCCATCAGAATAATGTGAAAATAAATCTTTATTTGCAGGTTAGAGCAGTGCTGCTCAACGATGCCAGGACAGATGGGACCCGGCAAGCCAAGCGCGCCCTGAGGAAGGGCAGGAAGCAAACACGTCCACACCGGGGCCCCAGAGAGCTGGCTCCGTGCCCTGCACCCAGCCCCCGAGTCCCAGTTGGTCCAGGGCAGGCGGGGCAAAAGTGAGGCCTGTGTGACCCCAAGGGCCATTCTCACAGGTGCCTGATAGATATCCTTGAATGACTTGTCCCTTCCCACCATCTGGCACCTGTCATGAGAAAAATGAAAGAGAATTTCCTATAAAGTATTGAAAGCACCAGGACAGGTTTTACTAGTTTCTCAAAACTACCTCATCCTTCTAAAGAATCTTTATCACCGAACTGGAAGGATCCCTCCACCTCTGTCCCCCTACAATCCACTGGTCCACTTACATGAAGAAGAACTTGAGGGAGAGCAAAGGAGGGAAGAACCCACGCAGAGTCATCTATCCTTAGTAGTTTCTACATCCTTGGAGGAGAAAGAAAATAGAACTATTCAATGACTTGAAAAAATAGGAAGCTAGTAATGGAAAAAAGATTTCTTGGCTGAATCAGAAAACACTTGAAAACCTCCAAGACAGCTCCACAAAGGCAAGATGGGTACAGATCACAACCACCTCCCCGGAGAAGAACTCTGGGACCCAGTCTTCCTGGGAATTCCGGAGCATCCAAGTGCCCAGGGTGGGGCAGGCTCAGCCCGAGGAGCAGGGGGCAAGCAGCAGAGGGCCTGCTTTCCAGAGCTGCCCGCCCGGGGGGAGTGGACGCGAGCAACGTGAAAACCGCCCAAGGGAGGCACGCCTCATCCAAAGGAGCAGAAGAAATCAATGATTTCTGAAATTCTCAAAGGGGCTCATGCTGAACATCAACTCAGTTTCTGGTTTTATAGGGGGGAAAAAAAAATCCCATGATAATCCTAAGGCATCAAACATTTTGCTATACTTCTGTTTGATTTTAATGAGTGTGTGCATGTATATATAATGAGTATATATATATATTTATACATATAGTAAGTATAACACATACACATATACACTAACATATATTTAGCACAAGGATGTAAGTACATATACAAATATAATAATATACTATATTTATTAACAAACATTAGTGCTTGATAAATACTAATAAATATTAACTGAAAGAGTGGGTTGCTGGCCAGAACCTAGAAAATATGTTCATTGGAAAGATATTTTTTGGGAATTCCCTGGCAGTCCAGTGGTTAGGACTCTGCGCTTTCACTCCTGAGGGCCCAGATTCAATCCCTGGTCAGAAACTAAGATCCCACAAGCCATGCTGCATGTCCAAAAAAAGAAAAAGAAAGATACTTTTCTTCTCACATTCTTTTGCAAGGGAAAAACTAAAATCTCCAAAGTAATTCACTTTCATGCATTAAATTACATTTCAAAAGTATCTTTATTAAAGGTGATACAGGAACTGTTTTTCAACAACTCATTAACAGAAGCCTTGTTCTAAATTAATCTCATAAACAGAACTTTTAATAGCGCAAATCTGAATGTAGGAAACAAATCTGTTGTAACAAGCCACACTACTCCTGGTGATGAATGACAAAACCGTCCAGTGCGATTCTCCAAGTCCGAGGCAGAACAAAAAGGAAAGCAATGTGCTAGGAACTGTGGGTTTGGACTTGAGGTTCCAGGCCAAGATTCCAATACCCTGGGCAACAAGACCTATGGCCAGGGGTGGGGGTGAAGGTCACCCCAGGAGGCGGGATGGGAGCCCAGAGGCCAGGGCTCAGACACACCCCTCTGCACCCTGGGGTGGGTTTCGGACGAAATCCTTTCCTGAGGTTTTAACATTTCACAGTCGATGTCTCAATCCCCCAGAGTATCAAAGGTGTGTCTTCAAGGCGTGGCAAACCCAAGCCCCATCCTGACTAACCCTTCCTCTGTAAGCTGGGAGTTCAGGGACACAGTTACGGTGCAATAGTGGAGTCTCTCAAGAGACAGGAGTCACCTCGTTTCAGATGTCCTACCACCGCCGAGCACAGGCTACAGGGGAAGCGTGTGAAAGGGGTACTTGTGCTGACAAGGATCTGAAGACCCCTGCAAGATAGCCCTAATTAATGAATTTGCGTGTGAAATGCCATTTTGTAACATGAAGGGAGCTTCCCATGTGGCTCAGAGGTAAAGAATCCGCCTGCCGATGCAGGAAATGCAGCTTCAATCCCTGGGCTGGGAAGATTCCGGAGGTACAAACAGCCACCCACTCCAGTATTCTTGCCTGGGAAACCCCATGGGCAGAGGAGTCTGGCGGGCTACAGTCCATGGCGTCACCGAGTTGGATACGATTGAGCAACGAAACAGCAGCAGCAAACACACACACACAGGCCTGAGACGTTTCAGCATTTTTAATTGAGTGTCTTTTTTTCTGACTTGCCAAGATACCGTCCTCCTTCAGTTAAAGGAATTTTTATTCTTCTAAACCAAAGAACAACTGTAATGAGATGATACTGTGGAACCCACTGCAGGTTTACCGCAGGTCCTGACGCACGAACCGTGATTCGCGCAACCAGGATGTGAGCAGGGGAACAGTCCAAGAGTGTGCTGGCCTTTCTCCCTGGGGCTTCAGCTTGTCTAAACTCCCTGGTGAACTGAACACCTTGCAGTTTACTAAGGCACTTGCTTTAGAGACCTGATTATTAGACTCTTTTTGACCATGCAGTAGCTGGAATCTTAAATCCGAGATGAAGGACCAAACTCTCACCCCCCACAGTGGAAGTGCAGAGTCTTACCCGCTGGACCACCAGGAAGTCCTGAGGCCTGATTAATGAGACTCTTAGCTAAGGCATTAGATTACATGATTCCATTAAAACAACAAAACCAGTGTCTCCCAAGATCTCAAAAGCAGAAACGTTCTCCGCCTGAAAGGTTACTTCTAAGGCTCCTGATGCAGTTCCCCTGACAGGTAATTTAACCTCATTTCAGTGAGTGACCCCTGGTCCTGGAGGAAATCTCTGAAGTCCGCATGCTAACCTCCTCACTGTCCCAGGTTTCCACATGTTCTACCACGTGCCCACTAAGCGACAGGGTCTAGAAGGTACTGAACCTGCCCCCCAGCCTTACTTACTGCCTCTGTCGTCTTCACCCACCACCCCCAAAGCCGACAGCCCTATCACTTTCCAGGAGCTCCAAAGCTATTCAGACACTGCTGAGCCCCTGCCGTGTCCTGAGCCAGAGCTCCAACCTGCCAGAGGTGCGGGCTGCCCTGCTGAGGGCTCCAGGCCGGGGCAGCAGCCGGGCGCTGAGAACCCACGGCCCCAACGGCCCCGCAGCCTTGGCAGGAGACGGGCAGCACCAGCCCCACCTGTCTCAGGGCCAGAGACCTGGCAGGTGGCGCAGACGGATTCCTGCAGGCCGCAGTCAGGCAGGCTTCAGTCCGCTGCTCTGCAACTAGTTTCGCCGGAACACAGCCCTGCTCCTCGGTTTACTCATTGCCTCCAACAGCGGAGATGCCGGACTGGCCCACAAGCCTAAAACATTTACCATAAAAAGTGTGCTGACCCTGGCCTGGGATGTCAGCTGCCCTGCCCTCTCTGGGCTGTGTCCCGGCTTCCGCCCCGGTGGTCAGCTTCTGCATGTGCCCCCAGCGGGGCATGAGCACGTGTGGCACTCATGGAGGAGGCAGGCGCAGACACAACTCGGTCTGAATCTGCCCCCGCCCAGCAAACACTACGTTCCTTCTCCCTTGACAGGGACGAGTCCAGAGACGCCCTACCCTTTGGCAGCATGGTCTCTGTCCCTCCAGCACTTTCCTTACTCCCCTCTCTATGAAAACCCAGTTTCAGGCACCCTCTCACCAGAGACCCAGTGTGAACCCCTGTACATAACAAATGCTCAAAGGGTTGCAGCCAACCCCAGTTCAATCCGCCAGGTTAGCGTCTCCACCCTTCTACGTGATTCACACATTGACAAACCAGGTGGAGCTCATGGCAAAGAATCCGCTGCCAACGCAGGACCCGCAGGAGGCACGGGTTCCAGCCCTAGGTTGGGAAGAGCCCTGGGAGTAAGAAATGGCAACGCACTCCGGTAGTTTTGCCGGGGAAATGCCACGGGCACAGGAGCTTGGCAGGCTGCAGTCCACGGGGCCGCACAGAGTTGGACAGGACCGAGCAACTGAGCACACACACATCTCAATAAGCACGGCCTGAGAACCTACTAGGTCCTAGACGCACAGCACCACAGCTCAACACAGCGTACAGGAATTCTAGTCTTCCGCTTGTATGTGTCTGCTGAATAAACTAGGTTAAGAGTCTGATTATCATTTTGAGGTGATAAAATTGTGCTGGATGAACAACTGGGAATGTACAGAAAACTACTGAACTGTGCGCTAGAAGAGGGTAGAGCTTACGTTATGCAAATTATCTCCCAAAAGCTGTTATTAAAATTTTTTATAGCTAATTATTTTTTTAAAAAACAGTAATTTCTTAATTTTTCTACATGCAGCATGTAATAAACTGCCGTATCTGATACTGGTGAATGGAACCACTAAGGACTGCAGTAACTAGGCTTCATAATGTTGCTCAACTGCTCAGTCGTATCCAACTCTTTGTGGCCCCACGGACTGCAGCCCACCAGGCTCCTCTGTCCCCTACCATCTCATGGCGTTTGCTCACACTCCTGTCCCGTGAGGCAGTGATGTCATCGAACCACCTCATCCTCTGCTGTCTCCACCACCTTCTCCTCCTGCCCTCAATCATTCTCAGCACCAGGGTCTTTTCCAATTAGCTGGCTCTTCGCATCATGTGGCCAAGTATTAGTGCTTCAGCATCAGTTCTTCCAATGGATATTTGGGGTTGATTTCCTTTAGGATTGACTAGTTTGATTTCCTTGCTGTCCAAGGGACTCTCAAGAATCTTCTCCAGCACCACAGTTTAAAAGCATCAGTTCTTCAGGCTCAGCCTTCTTTATAGTCCAACTCTCACATCCATATGTGACTACTGGAAAAACTATAGCTTTGACTTTATGGATCTTTGTCAGCAGAGTGATGTCTCTGCTTTTTAAGACGCTATCTAGGTTTGTCACAGCTTTCCTTCCAAGGAGCAAATGCCTTTTAATTTCATGGCTGCAGTCACCTTCCACAGTGATTTCAGAGCCCAAGAAAAGAAAATCTGTCACTGTTTCCACTTTTTCCCTTTCTATTTGCCATGAAGTGATGGGATCAGATGCCATGATCTCAGTTTTTGAATGCTGAGTTTTAAGCCAGCCTTTTCACTCTTCTCTTTCACCTTCATCAAGAGGTTATTTAGTTTCTCTTTACTTTCTGTCATTACAGTGGTTATCATCTGCATATCTGAGGTTGATATTTCTCCCAGCAATCTTGATTCCAGCTTGGGATTCATTCAGCCTGGTATTTCTCATGATGTACTCTGCATATAAAATAAATAAGCAGGGTGACAATATCCGGCATTGCCATACTCCTTTCCCAATTTTGAGACAGTCTGTTGTTCCACGTCTGGTTCAAACTGTTGCTTCTTGATCCACATACAGTTTTCTCAGGAGGCAAGTAAGGTGGTCTGGTATTCCCATCTCTTTTAAGAATTTTTCACAGTTTGTTGTCATCCACACAGTCAAAGGCTTTAGCATAGTCAATGAAGCAGAAGTAGATATTTTTCTGGAATTCCCTTGCTGTCTCTATGATCCAGCAGATGTTGACTATTTGATTTCTGGTTCTTCTGGCTTTCCTAAATCCAGCTTGAACATCTGGAAGTTCCAGTTTCATGTACTGCTGAAGACTAGCTTGAATGATTTTGAACATGACCTTATTTGCATGTGAAATGAGCACAATTGTGCAGTAGTTTGAACGTTCTTTGGCATTGTCCTTTGGGACTGGAATGAAAACTGACCCCTTCCAGTCCTGTGGCCACTGCTGAGTTTTCCAAATTTGCTGGCATATTGAGTATAGCACTTCAACAGCATCATCTTTTAGGATTTGAAATAGCGGAGCTGGAATTCCACCACCTCCACTGGCTTGCTTTGTTGTAAAGCTTCCTAAGGACCACTTGCCTTGGCACCTAGGATGTCTGGCTCTGGGTGAGTGATCACACCATCCTGGTTATCCAGGTCATTAAGACCTTTTTTTGTTCAGTTCTGTGTATTCTTGCCACCTCTTCTTAATATCTTCTGCTTCTGTAGGTCCATACCATTTCTGTCCTTTATTCTGCCCATCCTTGCATGAAATAGTCCCTTGATATCTGCAATTGTCTTGAAGAGATCTCTAGTCTTTCCAATTCTACTGTTTTCCTCTATTACTTTGCATTGTTCACTTAAGACTTTCTTATCTCTCCTTGCTATTTTCTGGAACTCTGCATTCAGCTGGGAATATCTTTTCTCCTTTGCCTCTCGCTTTTCTTTCCTCAGCTATTTGTAAGCTTCCTCAAACTACTGCTTTGCCTTCTTGCATGTCTTTCTCTTGGGGATGGTTTTGGTCACCACCCCCTGTACAATGTTACAAACTTCCATCCATAGTTCTTTAGGCACTCTGTCTATTAAATCTAACCCCTTGAATCTATTCATCACCTCCACTGCATAACCATAAGGGATTTGATAAACCACCCCAAACAGAGTGGCCTAAACCTCCTCTTGTCTCAGCCTCTGTGAGCTGTGGATCTGGACTGGGCACAGCTCTGCTCCACAGTGTCGGGGGTCTTGGCTGAGAAGCGAGAAGAGTAGAATGCAGAGTCACCTGCCAGGATGTCTCTCGCCTGGCGGGAGGCTGCTGATTGGGGCCTCAGAATGGCTTTCCCCACAGCAAGTGTCCCCAAAGAGAAGCCAGGCGAAAACTGCACCGTGTTTTTAAGACCTAGCTTGGAAGTCACACAGCATCACTCCTGCCACGCCAGCGGGTGAGGTGGGTCACACACCTGGCCCCGGGTCACAGAGAAGGAGCAGAGACTCGTCTCCTGGCCAAAGTCCCATAGTGAGGCCGTCTGCAGGACGGGAGCCGCCACTGTGGCCACTGAGGAAAACACGGTCTGTAAAACAATCTCAATCTTCCGGAAGACCAGCAAATTAAAAGTCTGGGTTGGGGGACTCCCCTGGTGGTCCACTGGTTAAGACTCCGAGCTTCTAGTGCAGGGGGCGTGGCTTTGATCCCTGGTCCGGGAACTAAGATCTCGCATGCCAGATGAGGTGACCAAAATCTTTTTTTAAAAAACTCTGGGTTAGCCAACATTTAACATGGCGATGATGTGTCAGTTGCTCAGTCACGTCCAACTCTTCCTGACCCCATGGACTGCAGCCCACCAGGCTCCTCTGTCCACGAGATTCTCCAGGCAAGAATACAGGAGTAGGTTGCCATTTCCTTCTCCAGGGGATCTTCTTGACCCAGGGATCAAACCCAGGTCTCCTGCATTGCAGGCAGGTTCTTTACCATCTGAGCCACCAGGACCCTATCAAGTTGTACTTTACACCTCGTGAGCTGAACCTCTTATTACCTGTAACAAGGTGTAACTTTGAGGCTGCACCCAATATTGCTACGTTATTCTGCCCCAGTGAGCACAGTACTGTGACCTTGAGTCAACAGGTGATGATTCAGCTTCACCCCCGGTGACCACTGGGCAGTGAGCTTCTCTGGAAAACACCTCAGACAGACTAAAGTGCCACTGTGAAGGCAGAAATCATCTGGGCCCACAGGCCGCATGCCCCACGCACTAATCCCTCAGGATGGCACGTGGCCTGGGGCAGAGCTGTGCCCTCCTCCACCCCACCCCTGAAGTCTCCAGCACACTGTGCTCAATGAATGGTGGAGGAGAGAAGGAGGGGAGGGAAGGGATATCCACAACTGTAAACTGGAGAGCACTACTCCAGTCCCTACGGTAGGTCTCTTTGGATAAAAAAGGAGAGCGGAAAACAGCGGCCTGAGAGCACACCTCTATTGTCAGGAAAGGACCCTCAGGAGGAGGCCGAGCAGGCCTCTGGTCCCCGGGCTGGCTGTGACCTGCCCGGGGACCCTGAACAAGCAGCCTAACTCGTCTGGGCCTCTGTCTCCTCCCCGTGAGATGAAGGACCGTCAGGTGGCGACTCCTAACCAGGGTGTGCAGGTGGGGCACACCCAGCACCACGAGCCTTCTTCAGGATTAAAGTTTAAACTATATGGTCCGAACGTCTGTGAACAGCAAGAAGGAGGGTGAAGTGTCCTCTGGGAACCTGAGGCTTCTCTCAGGAGCCGTCCTTGCCCTGGGGCTACCTCAGACCTCAGACCCCCGGGCAGCAGGCTGTCTAGAATCCTTTCACAAAATAATAGCAAACAAGTATTTCAGTCCCATGCAGTCAAGACATCAGTACAGTTTCAATGCACAGGAGAACTGATTTTCAAACAGACTGCACACATTTCCAATGAAGACAGATACTAGGCCTTTGCTTATTATTTTCACAAGTTCGGCATTTTGAACGCGGGTCTTTCTAACCGGGGCCTCCCTCTCCAAAACCAACCTCTCAGACCTCCTGGAAGCCGAAGCAGACTGGGCCGCCTCCCTGGAGCCGGGTGCTCCCGGAGCCCCGCGGTGTCGCTGGAGAGCTCCTCAGGTGGACGGAGCTCGGCAGGCCCGCACCAGCACACGGGGCGGCGATCACGCTGGGGGCCTTCAGGACGGCCAACCCACGCCACGCTGCCCGCCGGCAAGCCGAGGGCCAGGACACTGCACGCACACACACACACGCACACACGCGCACACGCACACACACACACGCACGCACACAAGCAAGTCAAAAAACCACCTCTCAACCAAAGTCTGTCTCCAGGAACCGAGAGACCGAGGCGGATGTCAGCAGAGGAAGACCGGAGCCGGAGGGACAGCTCTGGTAACCGAGAGGGGGGCGCGTGGCTCCGGGGAGGCTGAATTCATTTACACTCATCGTGAATGCAGGCTCTCGGCTGGAACATCTCACTTAAAATGCCAGAAGGTTCAGAACCCATTCATAAGCTTTCTGGAATGCATGCAGTCACCATGGCAACCCTGACATTATATTTCTTGGCGCTGCACATATAAATTACCACCCATAATGCATTTAATACAGTTTGGGGCCACCAATTCAAAGCAAAATAAATCTGAGTTCTGACTCTCAGCCTGCCTCTTAGATAAACAAAGAGGAACAGCTGGAGGGAGATCCAGCTGGCCCCAGGATGGGATGGGGCTGCACACATGGGGATGCTCAACTGAAGGCTGACAAGCACCGAGGACATCAGACCTCACCGTCCGGCACCGGACGCTGCGATTCGGAAAACCAAAACGTTCCACACCAGATTCACAGAACTGTCGCCCCCTAAGTTAAAGATACAGCACATTACATCCATAGCTACATCCCTGAAATTCTACTGTGGCTGTTAGCAAGGCAAAGAAAAGGCAGATCTCTTTAAAGAACATCTTTTATGATTCATTTCAAGCGCATCTGTCAACACAAATAAGGTAGCTGTTCAAAGGTCCAAACTGTCCTTAATAAGAAACCAAAGTTTTTCTCTCTCAGGTTAAAAGACATCTACTCAGTCATAATTCTTTGCCTTCATCGGGGATATTGATAAATATTTAAAATACATACCACGCATGGTTTACAAAGTCCCTTACCTTCTCATAATCCACCGTGAGCACAGAGAAGGAGACAAAATTGCCGTGCACAGACTGCAAAGGCATCTTCAGCCTCGCGTTCCCCGGCAGCCCACTGCATCAGTAACTCCACGGAGCTGCTGCAGGACAGGCCTGTGCTGGCCACAGTGCCCACAAAATCCACTGACCAGCCTCACCACTGACCGGCTACGTCCAGGGGGGCATCGCCTTCTCAGTCTCCTCCTTCAGACTGCAGGCCGCGGCTGTGGAGGGGGGCAGGAGACCTCCCCGCCGGTTGCTGCCATATTAACAGGCACTTTGGTAGCCGCTGCATTGCAGTCTTTCTGAAGCAAGCCACCAAGCTCAGAAGCAGGAGCGCCGGAGAGAGACTCCCCAGCATAGGAAGCTGCCTTCTGAATCACAAAGATTTTCTAAAGATCTTTTAAAAAATAAATGTTGCAGAAACCTGGGGTGGGAGGGGGAGGAGAGCATTTCTAGATTTCCAACCTGTTTCCTGCAGGCTGGCGAGTTCGTGGCTTTCACTGGAGGACGGCTGTGACCATGTGCTGTGCTGGGTGGAAACGCGGAGAGGAATGAAACGCGCTCGATGACACACCGTCTTCACTGCTCAAGTGCCCCGGTGAGAACCCTGCACCTCTGCTGCCTCCCGCCAGCCCCGGTGCCCGAGGGGCGCCCCCGGCGGCCAGAGGACTCAGGCCAGGAGATCTGGGAGCTTCGGGCGCCCGGGTGGCAGCAATCACCCTGAGTGCCCAGCTACCGCCTCCGACAGTGCGCTTGAAATCCTGAACCGCAACCACACAGCCAGCCTCAGAAAAGACACTGAGAACAGTAGTAGCGCGCCTGCTAAGTGACCTTTACCTTTCGCTGCTTCATTCGGTCTACTCAGCGAGCCTTACCCACGTGCCGCCGGTGAACGGCCATGAACGAGGCCGAGTTCACCGTCCCGCTGGCGAGGGCAGGCTGGGGGTGACACTCGCAGGACAGGTCTCACGAGGAGGAGTCTCTTTAAAACCTGTCTCTTATACACATCTAGATGTGTATAAGAGACAGGGAGGGCGGCCGGCTGGGTGAGGAAGAACGCCTCACGGGAGCTGATGGACGGGCACCCCCGGGACAAAGGGGAGATGAGGGCGGCAGCGCTCAAAACGGTGCAGCGTCCCCAGCACACATCTGCGATCCCCAGCGAGAGTGGCTTCTGCCCTGAAACCCATGGGACCCTCAGCGCCACCGCCACTGCCTCACGGACACCCAGGCACCCAGTCCCTGAAGCACACGGTCGCCCTGAGCGCCTGGCCACCAAGCGCAGGGGGCAGAGCCTGAACTGAGTGGGGGGACCCTGCGCCAGGCTCCCCACGCTGCCACCTCTCGGAGACGCCAGGTGCCTGCCCCGGCTCCGGTGCTCCCCGCCGAGCCCCACGCTGAGCCGGGGCCCGAGGGGCAAATGAGGGGTCCCCCCTCCAGGGACACAAAGCGGCCCGCGGCTGCCTGCGGACATCCGCTCTTCTCCCGGGTGGGGGGTCCTGCTCCGCCTTCCCCTGCCCACCTGGTTCCCCTCACACATCCAGCTCCGGAATCTCCTCCAGGAAGCCCTCACCATTCCACCCCCCTCCCACTACAAGCAGCAAGCAGCAAGGCCCTTCGTCTGGGCTCCCGTCTGCCCTGGAAGTGACCACGCCATGAGGAAATCAGGCTGAGTGCCCACAGGGCCCAGCATCACTGGTGCACAGGGGCGGGGGCACAGGGCAGACCCCCGACCCCACACCGGGAGGCATCCCTGCATCACCTCCACCTGAGGCCCAGAGGATGTCAGCCACCGCCCAGGGTGGGAGGGGGGAGCCCCAGCATCACCCCACCCCTCACACGGGCCCCCAGCCCAGGTCCAAGGGCTCCGCCTGGGGAAAAGGGTGCTTCCAGGGGCTTCACTCCACGAAGCAGGAGGGAGCATATTTATGGAAACACCACAGCCTTCCCACCCCGTCTCTCCCCAGGGAGGTGTGGTGTGAATAAATGAATATCCTGGATCAAACCAGATCACCTCGAGTCAGCTCGTGACTGGCTGGATAACTCACAGCACGAGGTGGCTGATCAGAAGGGAAGGCAGAGAGGCGGCGTGGGGACACCATGCTTTACAGACACTCACTGGAGTGGTTTAATGGACCCAGAGGAACTTCCATCAAACGTCTCCAGGCACAGTTAGAAGCTCCCCACAGACTCTCCCCTAGATGCTGCCTTTCAGATCGGGGATCAAGGCTGCTGTCTGCAGCTGCACCGCTGTCTGGCCATCAGAACCCAGTGCTCTGGCCGGAGCGGGTTCTCCCAGGAGGGTCTGGAGGAGCGGCCAGGGGTCTCACCTCAAGACTCTGTGCCTCCTGGAACAAGCAATACCTCAGGACGGGCCGGGGAAGCTGCCAGGGGCTGAGACCCGGCCCCCAGGTCCAGCACCAAGAACGCTTTCAGGGCAGTGCCCTGGGGGAGACGGCGTCCCCAGGGAGATGGGGGAGGAGGGGAAGCAGGCTACAGGACCACACAGGACCGCTGGCCAGGTTCACTGCCTGAACACCGAGGGTGACGAGCCAGGCCCCCCGCCCGCCCGGCTTCCTGTTGTCTCCACCATCCGCTGAGCAGGCAGCCAGGCTCCCACACGAGGAGCAACGTCAGGTGCATGACTAGGGGCCGGGCAGAGCTGCCTGCTGTCTGCCCTGGACCTGGCACGAACCTCCTGGGGCGGGCACACAGCCCGCAACCTCTCAGCCCGGAGCTGGGGCAGGGCGGAAAGGGTGCCCCGTCTCCCTCTGACACAGTCCCCCAATCGACCTCTCGCTCTTTCTGAATCTGGAATTTCCTGCCAACAGAAAAGGAGTAAGGCTTATCCTATGAACCTGAGTGTTGATTCGATTCACTGCTATAACACACGTGAAAAGTTGCTGAAAGCATAGGCTTCTCAAAACATAGACACAACTGTTACAAAATAAAGCCCGCATCCACAAAGTGCTGGATCATTTCTCCAAGCTTAAGTCAGTTCAGATACATGATGAGAGACCTGAAGGGCTCTCCCCATTCACTGAAATGACCACACAGAACCTGCTCCTTTACTAAAGAGCAGTGATGAAATTCACAACCAACTTAGCCAATCAGCTAATGCTGTTAACGTACATTTACATGAGCTCCATACAAATTATGGAAACGTCCCTACAGATCTCATTTGGACACTTACCAAAATGCTCGAGAGAATCACGACTATCTTAAGGTGTTTGTTTATTACTTCAAAATAGACAACCCAGTTACCAAAGTTAACCTAAAAAGACCCAAAGGAGTGAGCGTATGCTGCCTGCAGGGGACATACACAGAGAAGCCACTCACTCAGTCACCCCGTGCAGCTGGGGCCAGGGAACAAAGGGGATATCCCTCAAGAAAAGCAGGGGGAAGAACCCAGGAAAAATACAAAATACAGGCAAGGGTTAGTTGGCTTAGAAGCGGAACAGACTTAATTAGCTGCAGAAAATCTACAGGGACACTCACTTGGTAAGTGTCAGATGTGATGTGATCTCAGGAAAGAAGGGGCTTCAAACATGAAACAGGAGCCGCCAGGTCACCAACAAAGGGCAGAGAGGCCCCAGCTACAAGCAGCAAAGCTGCTTTACACATTTAAATGGGAACCTGGACAGTATGTCAAAGAAGCATCCCCAGCTGATGCCAGCACCTCCAGGTCTGCACCCGAGACACGAGGACGTCCGCCTCACGAACACCCGCAGGTGACTGTCCCGAGGCACGCTGTCCACAACAGCCAGAAAGGCGAGGTGGCACAAAGGTACCAGCGGACTGAATGAACACTGCCCCCGACACACAGCGTGTCCACACGGAGGCGTATGATTCAGCCACAAAAAGGAGCAGCCTGCCGACACAGACCACCACGCGGGCGAATCCTGAACACACGATGCTACGTGAAAAAAGCCAGACACAAAAGGCCACGTGCTGTGTGACCCAGGGCATATGAAATGTCCCCAACGGGCTACGGCCGCACAGCCCTGTGGACATACTAAACCCCGCTGAACTGGACGCTGGGAGCAGGCGAACCACGCGGTATGTGGCTGCACAATCGAGCGCACGGCCAGGTGTCTGGTTGTTAGCCTCCCTCACTGAGACTCAGCGCACCATCTAAAAGAAACCAAACAGGGAAAATGCTATGAGTCTTCATTCTGCCCCCCCTAAAATGCATTATTCTGGGGGTGCCCCTTCCAAATAGTAGTAAATAAGCTTCTCACTGTTTAGAACAACTCACAACTGTTTTTGGTAACTCCTTCTCCCCCACATCTCAGAGTTCAACAGTTTTGTAACAAGTAAATTGATTTGAGCTTTAATGTAAAATAGAAATCACACCTACATGCAAATGTAGCTCTTTTAAACCCAAGGGAGGATGCTAATAGGGAGACTAGGCGCCCCCCCACCATCACCAAGCAGTGCTCTTTAGCTTTTTCCGCTATGAGATAAATATGAGCGCCGGGGCTTTAACACCCAGAAGTATTTATAAGACTTCAAGTCAGTACAGTCAAAGACAACACACGCACTAACGAACACGAAACTCGCAAAAACAAAGACAAGCTTCTGTAGAAAATAACAGATGGATAGAAAGACTGTTTCCTCTACACCCAGCAAACAGCTCCCACTCACTCCCGCTGCTGTGTGTCCATCTCAACGTCCTCAACAACCCAACCAACAGAGGGCAACGCGCCATCTGAGCAGTTCTGTCATTGGCTGAAACCGTCATTACGACGTGTTTCTATTTTCCGCAGGAAGAGAATCATGTCTACTTACAATTCACAATGAGTCAACCAGTGTGTAAAATATTTTACATAATGGGAAAATTTATCGTGACCCAAAAGTTCAGCGTGTTCTCATTAAGTTACCAGAAATTACAGATGTGAAGATTCTTCTGTTAACTTAACCAAAATCAAGAAAAGAAACTAACTCAGATATACACACATTTTCGGTTTGGTAGATCTAATTTTTTTTTTTTAACGCTACTGTATGCATTTCAAATTACTCAGATTGGTAAATCCATACTTTAAGTACTGAATAAAGAAAATCTGCATGCTGACAACATAGGTAGCTTGAAACTGGTTTTGACGCTGCGTCACTTGCTACCTAAACAGCTAAGCAATGCCAAAACCTGGCATAGGAGGCTTCAGGTTTTGTAAACACCCTTATGGTGAAGTGGTTTTTCCAGAATTATGATACCATCTAATGAGTGAATTAATGGAGCCTTCCCAGTATGCCTCACTGTGAATAAAAACTTCTGAGGAAAATCTTATATGTAGTGTTGCAGACATTTAACATTTTCTCACATGGTACGGTCACTGTTGTGTGTCTCTGTGTTTTTTTTTTAACAACCCCAAGAGGAAAAAACACATAAGCAATTAAAACACACACAACTTTTCTATTATGACCTTTTATAAAGCCCTCAGTCTTCTATGATGCTCTACAGGCAACACTGGGAAACTGATCTGTTTATACATGAATACAGATGCAGACACTGTAAACTACATAAGCTATCTATACACACATCCTAAGAAATCAAATACTTCCAAGTCTATAAACATAATACCTCTACAGCAAACACAGCACCAACAGATATTTTTTATGTTACAGGTTAGTCCCCCCAAAAGGGTAATTATAAAACACGAGGAGGAGTCTCTTTAAAACGCCGTTAAGTAAATTACTTGCAAATACTGACCACAAAACTCTGGGTAATGCCAACATTAATCACTCATAAAACCCCAGAATGTGTCTTTAAAAAAGATTTTACAACACAAACTCTATTCTTAACTATCTTAAAATATATCACAAAAGACCGTTCTGACAAGTCTTTTTGAAAACTACAATATCTCTTATAAAATCTAAAAGACTGAAAGTGTGTTTCTGATTCAGTGTCATGGCTCATTAAATCTTAAGTCCAGTGCCTTGGACAAAAATAATTCTAAATCTTTGGAAAGGCTAATCTTTAATACACATGTTCAGATGAGAGTTAATACAATCTACATAATTTATCAAAGACCACAGAAAACTGTCAGAAATAATACAAAGTGACATCTGCTTCAGGAATAAACTTTTGGACCCCATATCCATTTCAAATGCCTGAAATATACATTTTGAGACATATTTCAGTCTTGACTCTTCATTTTCTAACAAAAAAGGGCAGCCTTTCCTGCAGCCTGGCAATTAAACATTTTTTTCAAAATGCAAGCACCATAACAAAAAACAGGTGAAGTTTTTTAAAGAGTTCCATTTATGTCAAAAATGCATCTTAAAAACAGTAAAGCAGAACTATACTAATATTTTAAAAGTCAGAAAACACCTATTAAATCCACTCAATGTTGAAAAGTCAAAGCTATGGTTTTTCCAGTAGTCATGTACGAATGTGAGGGCTGAACCATCAAGAAGGCTGAGTGCTAAAGAACTGACGCTTTCAAACTGTGGTGCGGGAGAAAACTCTTGAGAGTCCCTCGGACAGCAAAGAGATCAAAACCAATCCATCCTAAAGGAGATCAACACTGAATATTCATTG
Organism: Cephalophus harveyi; assembly: GCA_006410635.1. Lineage (NCBI taxonomy): Eukaryota > Metazoa > Chordata > Mammalia > Artiodactyla > Bovidae > Cephalophus > Cephalophus harveyi. Next base: position 145,657 of record SJYT01001208.1, on the reverse strand, counting down.
GAAGGACTGATGCTGAAGCTCTAATATTTTGGCTACCTGATGCAAAGAGTGGACTCACCGGAAAAGACCCTGATTCTGGGAAAGACTGAAGGCAGGAGAAGGGGACGACAGAGGTTGGGATGGCATCACCGACTCAATGGATATGAGCTTGAGCAAACTCCAGGAGACAGTGAAGGAAAGGGGAGTCTGGCACGATACAGTCCAAAGGGTTGCCGAGAGTTGGACGTGACTGAACAACAACAAATTCTGAAAACTCTTGGCTCAAGAAGGCACAGAGTGAGGGTACAGACAGGCCAGCCTGGCGGAGGGCCTTCACCTTCTCCTTCCGGCCCCAAGATTAACCTGCAGCCATGGAGGGCACAGAGGTGAAAGGGTCTGAAACAGAAGACTCCCCCACACGGTGCAGCACCCCTGAGCCCCCGGCCAGGCTGCTGGGGGACCCAGGATGACGCAGGACAGCCCACGTCTACAGCCTGGCACCAGCACGCCCTGCACTGCATCCAGCGCCCTGCAGCCAGCTCCCCGGGGACGCGCTTCTCCAGGCAAGGGAGGCCGGTGGGGAGAGCCAACCCTGTGGCCAGCAGAGGCGCCCTCCCTAGGGTGCTCCCCCCAGCATATCACAGGAGGGCTGCGGCCGGCTTCTTTCCAGCCCCAGTGCCTGAACATCAGACACGCACCCAAACTGGCCCACACTCTCTCATCTGAGTCCCGAAACCCCAGAAGCTCTGAAAACATGTTTATAACACGCCTTGGCACGGCGTCTGCCCCACTCACCTGGACCAGTCACCCCTGCTGCAAAGCTCTTACTGCCTGATGACAAGGTACCAGGACCTCCTACAGTGTGCGGTCTACTCACACATTCCACCCTAAAACCTCAAACGTTCCAAAGTCCCAGACACCTTGGCCCCCAAGTCGTGAAGGGTCATTAAAGCCCTGGCTGCACAGTGACCCGAGTGCCCGTGGATGGCCAGGAGACGGCGGCGGTCTGGACTCAAAGTCTGGGTTCACACACACGTTTGGTTCTGGTGTGCACTTTCTGGGCACACGCGTGGCAGACCCCTTAGCGGAGGCTGGACACACCGGCTGAACACAGGGCTGTAGTTCCCGCCTTCGTGGAGCTCAGAGCCCCACGGGGAGAGCAGGGAGGAAGGAGCGAGTCACGCCTGGCCAACAGACGCCAGCTGCGGCCAGACGAGGGCGGCCGCAGCGGGGAGCCTGCAGAGGCGCCTCGAGAGGCCGGGCGGGCCCCGCTCTGGAGCGCAAGAGGGCGGCGGGAGAAGGAGCAGGTCCCCGGAGGGCGGGGGCCCCGGGAAGCGAGGGCCCTGAGACCCAGTCGTGCACACGGACGTCCGTGACGAATCAAGCGCCAAGCCCCGGCCGTCTCACCTGGCAACGCAGAGCGGGAAGGGAAGGCCCCACAGACTCCCGGCCCCGCCCGGGAGGTGAACCCGACTGCGCACAGCACCTTCTGCCGAGGCGGCGGCGGAACTGAAACGGCGGGAAAGGGGAAGCTTCAGTCGCTCACTCGTGTCCGACTCTCTGCGACTCCCGTGAACCGCAGCCCACCAGGCTCCCTTGTCCGTGGAATTCTCCAGGCAAGAACGCTGGAGTGGGTTGCTGTGTCCTTCTCCAGAGGGCCTTCCGACCCAGGAACTGAGCCCGTCCCTGCTGCAGCGCAGGCAGATGCTTTCCGCCCGAGCCACCACGGCGGGAGGGGGTTGAATGATCCTGAAGCAGGACAGGAAGGAAAGGAAGGCCACGCGACTAAGTCCCTGAAAAGGCTGGCTGGTGCCTGCCCTCAGCTCCTTCAAACCACTCTGCCAGAATTAAAAGCCGCGCAGGGCCGTTGTTAACCTTTCGCAGAAACAGGAAAAAGGTTCCCTGAAACCCTCCGGTGGGCGCGGCGCAGGGCCCGCTTTCCTCGCGTCCCCACCTGGGGCGGGGCGGAGCCCAGGGCGCGCCGACCCACGCCCCGCGGCTTCCCCCACGCGCAGCGAAGCGCCTGCCAAGCAACCATTAAGACGCTCAGACAGGGAGATTGGGAGCAGCTGCAAAAGCTCTATTAAGGATAACAAAATGGGTAAGTGGATCTCAAAGTCTTTAAGGTTAAATACTCACTTGGGTGAGATTTAACAACGTAACAATAGAATACCATAATGAAGTAGCTTCTCAAACTTTTCCACCAAAATACACCCCAAGGCACCGGAGAGAGAACCCCGAGGGTAAGCATTTTGAAGGGAAGTTTGAGGTTTCATATTAAACATTCATGCAAACTTTACATCTAAGCCCACAGCAACTCCTACCATGCCCTTCCCCTCCTCTCACTTAGCTTTCGGATACACTGGCAATCTGAACTTTCCTCCCCCTCCCCCAGGGGAATGGAAGGCCTGCTAGGCTACTCGCCTTCTCTCTGGAGCCCGTCAAGAAGGCCACCCTCCACCCTGGTCCTGGACCCCAGCCCCTGCGTCTCAGCCTCTCTCCGGGACCTCTCCCACCAGCATGCGGCGGGCAGCAGTGGGGCGGAAGAGGCTGTGCAGCCCAGCTCCCACCTCCAGCATGCTGCTCACTCACAGCAGACTTTTCAAGGAGCTGTCAGCACAGTCAACACAGCCCATCCTCCCTTAAAATCCTCACCTGCCACCCTGCGGCAGCTGACCGACACCACGTGGGTAGAAGTCCTCAAAGACCTCCATGTTCCCAAGTCCAGTGGGCGGCTCTCACTCAACCTGCCTGATGTCCAGTAGCTTTCCTGACTTCCAGGCTGGTCCATCTCGTTACCAACTCAGCATCTCCATGTGAGCCCCCTGCCCTTGGACCCACCTCCAGCAATCCCTGGCTCAGGAACAAGGCCCCACACAAGTGCTGAGGTCATAAAAACTGGCCCTGCCTCCCACGCCCCACACCCGGTCCACCAGCTCCATCCAAGTATATTCCCAATCTGACTACACTTCTCCCCAAGCTCCAGCCCCACGGGCCTCCTTGCTGTTTCTAAAGCACACACATTCCCACTGCAAGGTCTTTGAATTTTGACCCCTCTACTTAAAACTGTTCCTCTCCCAGATCTTCACATGACTCCCTTCCCTGCTTCTGTTTCGGTCCCTATGTAACCGTGACCTGATCAGAACGGCTTCCTGGATGCGCCTGCCACACGCCGGCCTACGTAAGCCTGCTTCTCCATCCCCTTCAGTCACTCTTCACCAGCCCCTGATACAGCTACTGGTTGGCTGACTGTCCCTTTCCCCCATTAGAAGACCAACTTCGAGGGGGCTAGAACCTAGACTCACTCACCACTGTGTTCCCAACTCTTGGAACAGAAGCCAACTCAAAGCGAAGGTGCTCAGTCAATGTTCATTGAATCTGTCTGCAGTCTTATTTTGAAAGATTATTTTTTGTTCATATGAAACATTCACTCACTCACTCAACACTTTAACACAAGAGTTTGCATGCCCCTGATTTAGCAGTTCAGCAAACACACTTCCAAAGTCCTCCTTATGAATTCAGACCTAGCTACATGGTCAACTATCACAACACTGTATAAAGTGGAGAAAACCAGAAATAGCCTAAGTGTTCAAACAACCAAGAACTGAAACAAGAAACTGACACAACCATGTAATCACACAGCCTATCGAATAGGATGCCCTTCTCGTAAAAAACGCTTCCCTCTAACCTAGAGATGAGAACCACGCGATTTTAAATCTACTGGTAGCCACATTGGAAAGGTAAAAAGAAATAGGTCAACTTCAGTAATATATATTATCTAACCCAGTATAAAATTTGTTGTTTCAATAAGTACTCAATATAAACAGTTGTTAATGGGCTCTTCTGTGGGTCCCCCCACACTCGCTCTTTCCAGGCCACACTCCGGCACACCTCAGCCTGGACTGACCACATTTCACGTGCTCACCGTGGCTCAGCGCTGCTCTGTCGGCCCAAGTTTAGACTAGTAAAAAGGAAGATGCTCACGACTTAATAAGTGAAACAGGGAAAGTTACATGTTGCAGAAATTGATCCTAAAATGCATGAGGGAATGCAAGGGACTCAGAACAGACATGAGAATCTTGAAAAACAAGAACAAATTTGGAGGATTCATTATTCCCAATTTTAACACTTACTATGAAGCAAGTAATCAAGACAGTATTGGCCTACGGACAGACATAAAGATCTACAGCAAAGAATTTAGAGTCCAGAAATAAGCCTTTGCATTTGTGGTCAATTAATTTTGACAGGGATACTAAGACCATTTGAGGGGGAAAAGAACAGTTTTTACAACTAACAGAAAAGTGGATGTCCAGCTGCAAAAGAATGAAGCTAGACCCCTACCTCACACTGAACACAAAAATTAACTCAAAATGGATCACAGGCTAAAGGTAAGAGCTAAAATATATAACTCTGAGAAGAAAACAGGAATAGATCTTTCTGATCTTGGATTAGGCAGTGATTTGCTTACTCATAACCAAAAGCACGAGCAACCAAAGAAAAAAAACCAATAAGCTAGATGTCATCAAGGTTAAAAAATACCTGTGCATCAAAGGACACCATCGAGAAAGTGAGAAGGAAGACACCTTACAGAATGGAGAAAGTAAGTTATAAACCATATATCTGATAAAGGAATTGTACTCAGATTACGTAAAGGACTCTTATACTCAAGGACAAAAGAGACAACCCAACTTTAGAAATGGACAAAGAATATGAATAGACATTTTCCCAAGGAAGTTATCTCATCGGTCACTAAACACACAAAAGGATGTTTAACATAACTAGTCATTAGAGAGGTGCAAACCAAAACCAAAATGAGCTATCATTTCACACCCACTAGAATGTCTAAAATAAAAATGACGGACAGTAACAGAGTCTGGTGAAGAGGCGCAGAAAGTGGAACTTGCATACACTCCTGACGGGAATGGAAACTGTCCCAGCTGCTTGGAAAAACAGCCTTGCAGTCTTTCAGAATGCTACACATTGAGTTACCGTGTGATCCAGCTTTGTTTACAACAGATACAAAACTTAGGTTCTCACAAAAACTTTTATAGGATTTTTCATAGCATATTATTTATTATTATAAAAATAATAATTTTCCCTTAAAGGGGAAACAACCCAATGTCCATCAACATGATGAATGTATAAACAAATGTGGTCTATCCATACAATGGGATATTATTTGCCTACAAATATTAATTACTGTTACAAGCTACAACATGGATGAACCTTGAAAAAATTACACTCCATGAACGACACCAGGCACAAAGGACCACACGCTGCTGAGTCGCTTCAGTCGTGTCCGACTCTGTGAGACCCCATAGACGGCAGCCCACCAAGCTCCCCCGTCCCTGGGATTCTCCAGGCAAGAACACTGGAGTGGGTTGCCATTTCCTTCTCCAATGCATGAAAGTGAAAAGTGAAAGTGAAGTCACTCAGTCATGTCGGACTCTTCGTGACCCCACGGATCGCAGCCCACCAGGCTCCTCCGTCATGGGATTTTCCAGGCAAGAGTACTGGAGTGGGGTGCCACTGCCTTCTCCGAAAGCACCACATACTACATATCAAAATATTAACAGTGGGGAGATGATGGGAAATATTTGCTTTTTCTAAGTATTCTACCATGACTACATTGGCTTTTTTCTTGAAACAAACAAAACACACAACACACCCACACACACTCACACCACTCTTTCAAGCATTAAAGTCCTGGTATGGGGGCAGTGTGGCTCTTGGAGCTCAGCAAAAGAGTGAAAGCAGAGGCTGGCCGTGCAGATGAACCCCTTCTGAAGTCCACAGGGATCCGTGTGTGTGCACTCTGAGCTCCTGCGGGGCTAGTCTCCCAGACAAGGGGTCCCAACACGGGCACACGGAGCCCCACAGCCCCACCAAGGTGACGGCTGGGCCCCAGGACTGCAGCAGGTCTCGGGGACGTGGTGCAGAGGGGGCTCCAAGGGACAAGCCTGGGGGGCTGGGTTGGGGCCTTGCTCTCCCAGGACTCACTGCCAGGACTCCTCAGGGATGACCCTAGTGCAAACAACACCTTCTGAAGAGTTTGGTTCAGGAAAGCAACATTTATTTGGCTGGAACAGTATCTCTTTACAAAGTCAGCCCATCTGAGCAACTTTGGATGATGCCGAGAATCCACATGTTAGAAGGCAGGCCTTCACCAGCTTCAACTCGTACAGAAACCAGGATTCTGATTTTTGCAAAGAACAGTCCACACGCCAATGGTTCCCCATCAGTGAGGGCTCAGAATCAGTCAGAAGCGGCCCTCCTTTGCTCAGAAGAGAAGACAGTCCATCCTGGGGAATCCAGAATGTCTGCCCTCCTCAGGGCACCCCTTCTACTTTTCACCTCTCAGAGAATACACGCCTGGGCGGACTGACAGCACGCACAAAACTGAAATCCTCATACAGAGGTTTAGCGGTGGAGACACAGTGAGGGGCTTCAGCAAGGACCTTCCCACCTTTCTAGAGACTCGTTCAAGTTCCTCAGTCGTCGTGATCGCTGAGACCTTGCCCATGTCTGCTGCTGACCAGGAAACGCAAACAAGCGTGAAAAGCACATCGACCAAGCTCCAGTAGGAATGCTGGACCCAAGAGCACACTGAGCACCATCGAGTCAGAGGCCTATTTAGCAGTATAATCACTTCTGAAGAACTCTTTTACAGTTTGAGAGCATGACTCAGAGGGGAAAAAAAGGACTGTTATTTCAATGTCTCACAATTAAGTCTAATTGTGACATCCACATTCTACTCAGAAGCTTCTGGGGCTCACGGGTGACTTCGGTGTCGCGTTCAAGCTTGCTGGTATCTAGCTGTGCCCCGCTCAGTCCCCGCGCCCAGGCTCCGCCCCACTCTACGTGATTCCAGACGCCTGTGCTCCCCACCCCCGCTTCTCGCTCCCCTTTGGCCCTCCTGCAGCACCGCGCCCCTGCCACCTTAAAAAGCAAAATGTTATTTATCCTATAAAACATCTGCTCAAATTTTAGTCTTTGTAAAGCATTTCCTGACCCTTAAACCAAGAGTCAGCAAACTCTACATTCTCCGTAAAGGCCAGATAATAAATATTTTAGGCTTTGCGGGCCACTATTTTAGGCTCTCTGGCACATACTCTTCTTTGCTTATTTTTACAACCTTTTAACAGCCTAAAAAACATCTTTAAGCCTGTGTTTCCCAACCGCGGTTCTCAGCACTGGGACCCCCATGCCACCCGGCCCGCCCTCCACCACGCCCTCAGCGCTGCCTCCCGTCTAGCAGCTCACAGTCTGCGAGCCCAGGGGCGGGAACAGCCTACTTCTATCACCCATTGCACCGTAAAATACTAACACATGGGAGGGGCTTTGTCCAGGAACCTTTTAAAATGATCCCTTTGGAATAGACTATGCAGAGTTTTAAATTGCTTATTTAAGCATTTTCGATCACAAGTAGCTAAAGAACGTGTTTTTGGTATAGGAGATTTCTGCTGAGCTGCTTGAACACGTGAAGACTGCCTGGAGGTAGACGTGGCGAACCTCCTTGGTTTCATTTCAATGAGATGAACTTCGAAGCCAAACTGAGGTTCACTTTCAAAGATCTGCTTCTGTCCACACAGGTCTTTAAAATTCTATGCTGTGAAAGATTTTATTATAAAACCTAAAAATAATCCTCCTGTGGTATACACACTTTGCTTCCAGGAGATATGTAATCCTCAATTTCATCAACAAGCTCAGAACAATGCAAACTGAGACCAGGACTCGAATTCTTCTAGAAATGATCAGGTGTTAGAGGATGACTCTCCGCCTCATTAGGAAACTGGACCTTCAGCATCTCCAGCTTATTACTTCTTGTAAAATAGCTCTGTGTCTGGGGTCTACCTGCTAGACAGGTGCAGAAGCGTCTCTGAGCAGCAAATCATTTTACACAACTTCTCTGCCATTTCCCTTCTCAGAGGCTGGGGATCCTTCTAGCTCCTGACTAGCTCCGGCCTTCTTTCATACTCAGCTTTCCCCTTGGAAACTTGTGAATTCTCCACCAGCAGCCTGTGGCAGAGGGGACAGGGCCAACTGGCCCCTTTGTGCCCACTTCCCACATCCTGCTCATCCGAAAACCCGAGCCAGTTACACACACCGTGACTTGGCTGTGAACGCCTGAAGCGGGTGTTCTAACAAAACAAGCCTTCACTTCTTCAGCCCCGACTGGGGCCCAGCAGAGCATACACGGAGAAGACCAGCCTTCCTTCTAGCAGCCATCTGCATGCTGGAGCAATCACGCCAGAACTGTGGCACCAGCTTGCCAATTCCTTTTTCTGGAGTAGGCATGGCCTGCTAGCTCATCATGCTTTACTTCAAAAGCTAGCAACAGAGTCCATGCAGGGCCATCTCCCTCTGCTGTGTGAAAACGGTGGGATATAAGCCGGCTATAGGGATCAGAGGACCCCCGGGAGGTGTGGGCACCGCCGCCCCGCACACCACTACCGCAGCTGTTACTGCTCCAAAGGAGGAGGAAAAAAATACCTAACAGAAAAATCCCCTTTGCAAAAACCCCAGCTCTGCGGGAGGAGGGTGGCTCCCGTGAGTCACCCACCCCTCCTCCCTGTGAACGCGCCAGGTGAGTGACTTCCCACCTGAATACTTCTGACTTGGAGGACATGGGCTGCCAGGACGGGAATCTGGGCAGGGCGCGGGAGCACGGTGCGGGCCCTGCAAGGAGAATGCGGGCAGGGCAGGCGGAGTCCAGGGGAGGATGGCCATGGCCTGGCCAGGCAGGTTCGTACAGGATGAGGTCCACGGGATGCCAGACCATCTGCACTCAGCCAAGAAGGACGGTTCGGCGCCTGGTGAGTGGGAAGCTGACTTTCTGGACAGCAGCGGGAAGCCAGGAGGGTTTCCAGGGAAGGGCAGGAGGCAGCCCGGGCTTCTAAATGACCTCTCTGCCCACCGTTCGGAGCAGGGCCCGAGTGACTCAGGGAGAGGCAGAATGAGTCAGGGGCCGCCAGCGTCAGCGAAAGGCCCGGCCCGGGCGGGGGCCCAGGAGGTGGAGATGACCAGGATGTAGGCCCAAGCGCCTGCGAGGGGACAAAGGATCAAGGCCCGCTCCCCAGCCTCCTGGCTGAGCAGCTGCTGGGAGGCGGAAAGGAGTCAGGAGTTCTCTCGAGGACCAGTTAGGAGACAGCCAGGTGAAACCAGGCAGCCTCAGGTGTGCTTGGCCCCGCCCGCTCAGGGCTCACGGACATGCCCCTCCTCCTCGGCGGGGGCAGGTCACCCAGCTCGAGGCGCCCTGCTCTTGGCCTACCCTCACCTCCCCGCACCCCACCAACCCTCTCTCCCCGGAACCTGCCTGTGGACGTCCCTCTCAGTCCTCACAGCCCAGGCCTCAGGACAAAGGGGAGCTGCCTGCACTCAGGGGTACCTGGCACACGCCAAGGACCCAACCAATCTGTGAAATCAACCCTTGGGCCAGTCTAAAGCTCGAAGAGAGCTAGGGGTCAAGGACACGAATTTGGGGAACTTGGGAACCACAGCAGGAAAATTCTTTTATTTTTCTAATGATAGCTACCAAAAAATTCCCATCCTGCTGACCAAAGTTTCAGTGTAAACTAGGGCATCGTGAAAGGGTTTATCCAGACTGACGTGAAGGACACCGGGCTTCTGTTCCGCTGCTGATTATAACATACCCTCCCCTTGGGCAGGACTGATACTCCGGGCCCTGGGAGCTGGAGAAGGCCCACAGCCCCCTGCCCCATGCCCGCTGGGCAGCAGCACCCCACCCCCTGGTGAATCTCCAGACACTACCCAGTGTCCCCTGGGGACAAAACCGCAGTCCCCTCCCCCAGCTGAGAATGACTATCCAGCCTGAAGAGTCTTTTCCGTATTATTGACATAACCAAGGAAACAGGAGAAATAGTCTAAGTTCAAACGGCTCACTTAAACACTGACCCAAGCTACATCCTCTAGTGAAACTTCCCTTGTAGCTCAAATGGTAAAGGATCTGCCCGCCATGCAGGAGGCCTGGGTTGATCCAAGAGTCGGACGCCACTGAGCGACTAACACGGACAGTGAGACTGAAAGCAAAGCAGATACTCGGACGCGAAAATCTCTGGAAGGGCTGCCCCTGCTTCCTCTGAAGAGCTCATCACAAGCCTGTCCACTTCCCCAGGACGAAGGTTCCCGAGAAGAATGCCCGCGTGCCCAGGCCCTCGAGGCACACGCCGGAACACGGCCCGGGGAGCTGTCCTCCTCACGCGCGCACAGTGGGCGCGTTAGTGCGCGCGCGGGTGGCTCCCTGCGCCCTCGGCGCCCTCCCTGACCCTCAGCCCAGAGGGGGAGCCCCCAGACGGCTCGGGCAGTTCTCACTCCAGGCCCCGCGGCACGGGGACCCCGAGGAGGGCTGCCTGCAGCCCAGGGGTGAGGCCCTCCTCAAGGGGGCTGCGAGCACCCTGGAATCCACAAACCAAGGGCAGAGACAGCCTCTCACGGGCGTTCTCTCTCCCTGTCACTGCGTTCAAGCTCACTGCTCTCTATAAAGTTTAGTAAGTCTTACTAAAATCACCGGAGGCATTTGTAATATCAGATTCCCACATCAGTTTACCACAGAGTTTTGAGGTTTTAACTTTTCCCTCCCATCTTAAAAGAGCACTCAGACACAGAGCCAGCAGCCAGTGTTTCTCCACATGCCCCCCGAGGTGCCTGGTGACGGTGGGGCCCAGACCGACATTTTCAGAGGCTCAAAACTGGCTGCCAGTTACCTAAATCATCTAAATCAAAAGACCCCAAATATACATGGAGAACAAACACTCCCTTAAGGATCCAAAAAAAGAAAACTGAAGACAAGAAATGTATAGATTAAAGAGACATCAGTCTCAACACAGACCGTTCTGCCCAAGGGAGGTCAAGATCTTTCCTCTTGCGGGTCAAAGCGCAGGGGCAAGCAAGGGGGCCACGGGAACATGGGCACAGTTTCTTGTCTAGAGGGTAAGTTTTGATACACAGAAAGATATTTTAGAGGTGAGTAATATTAGAACATATATAGGTAAATGCAAAATTCACGTGAATTTCAGGAAAAAACAGACCACAAAAACCCCGTCTGGCAAATGCGCTGCATCTCAGCCCTCTGAAGGGTACGCATCCATGGTCCACTCTTGCGGTGCTGGGGGCCTCCCAGTAGGAAGGCTGGGACACGCTGATGCTCAATATCAGATGTGTATAAGAGACAGCTCCCTCTGCTGTGTGAAAACGGTGGGATATAAGCCGGCTATAGGGATCAGAGGACCCCCGGGAGGTGTGGGCACCGCCGCCCCGCACACCACTACCGCAGCTGTTACTGCTCCAAAGGAGGAGGAAAAAAATACCTAACAGAAAAATCCCCTTTGCAAAAACCCCAGCTCTGCGGGAGGAGGGTGGCTCCCGTGAGTCACCCACCCCTCCTCCCTGTGAACGCGCCAGGTGAGTGACTTCCCACCTGAATACTTCTGACTTGGAGGACATGGGCTGCCAGGACGGGAATCTGGGCAGGGCGCGGGAGCACGGTGCGGGCCCTGCAAGGAGAATGCGGGCAGGGCAGGCGGAGTCCAGGGGAGGATGGCCATGGCCTGGCCAGGCAGGTTCGTACAGGATGAGGTCCACGGGATGCCAGACCATCTGCACTCAGCCAAGAAGGACGGTTCGGCGCCTGGTGAGTGGGAAGCTGACTTTCTGGACAGCAGCGGGAAGCCAGGAGGGTTTCCAGGGAAGGGCAGGAGGCAGCCCGGGCTTCTAAATGACCTCTCTGCCCACCGTTCGGAGCAGGGCCCGAGTGACTCAGGGAGAGGCAGAATGAGTCAGGGGCCGCCAGCGTCAGCGAAAGGCCCGGCCCGGGCGGGGGCCCAGGAGGTGGAGATGACCAGGATGTAGGCCCAAGCGCCTGCGAGGGGACAATGGGCACAGGCCACCAGGGGAGGCTCCATCATCCCAAAGTCCCCAGGTCTCTCATCCCCATCAAGAACCCCCCTCCTGTACAAAGGCTCCTCCTAACGCACCTTCTCCCCTTGGCCTGAAATCTGATTAAGTAGGTGCCTTAAAAAAAAAAAAAAGAAAAACTTCCCATGTTTTCTATTTCCAGGACTAATTTCTAAGCCCTCTGCCAGCAGGGACCATGTTATACACACACTTTTACTCTCCTGGGACATACAGCCCAGATACATGTTCAGAATAGATGATGGATACCCAGTTGCAGATTCAATTTACTTCTGATTTGTAGAAAATATTGAATTACCTGAAGAATAAAGTCTGGCATACCAAATATAAAGGTGCTGGGAAAACAAAGGAACCAAATGGGGAAAGTGTAAACCCACAGATGGAGGAATTACAAGAGCATTAACAGCTGCGTCTGCAGGACGCTTGCTTGTGGCGGGGAGCGTTACACATATACTCATATGTTAACATGATCTGTACTGACCACTGCTGCTGCTGCTGCTAAGTCGCTTCAGTCGTGTCCAACTCTGTGCGACCCCACAGACAGCAGCCCACCAGGCTCCCCCATCCCTGGGATTCTCTAGGCAAGAATACTGGAGTAGGTTGCCATTTCCTTCTCCAATGCGTGAAAGTGAAGTCGCTCAGTCGTGTCAGACTCCTAGCGACCCCATGGACTGCAGCCCACCAGGCTCCTCTGTCCATGGGATTTTCCAGGCAAGAGTACTGGAGTGGGGTGCCATTGCCTTCTGCAGTACTGACCACTATGACCACCTATATTCAAAGTCTCTACAGCTCCACAAGCCCTTACCCCAACCTGAGGCCAGAGGTGTTTCAGAGTTCAGAACTGTCTGGATTTTAGAAAGGAAATAGTGTATGTATTATGCATTACATAACACTCCCACTGGAGTCTGGGACGGCAGCTGTAAGAACACACACTCACTCACAGTCTACAGTGAAACACAGGAATATTCATACCAAGCGGAATAAGATTATAAAAAGCATCACGTCAGTTCAGGCCAGGTTTTGGCACCAAACCTGTGACAAAGCCGGCGTGTTTTCAGAGCTCTGCAGCTTCAGAACCGCAGCTGAGGCACCAGGGGCCGCCGTGCTGTCCCCGGCTCGGGACGGTCAAGGGGCTCAAGTCCACTCGGCCCCAAAGCCTGCGCTTTGCCTGCGCGGGACTCACAGGTGTGAGGCAGGCCTGTGACCCCGCCTTTCCAAGGGCCAGGAACCATCCTCTGGGGAGAGAGAAGCGCGCCTTCTGACTACACCACAGGCTCAGCCCTGCTGGGGGCACAGCAGCATGCCCCTCGGGGCCCTTTAAAGATGCCAGGGAAATCTGATGTGCGGGGCCTTGGAAGAGCTTGTGGCCCCTTCTAACAGTCTAATGCACAGCTGGGACTCAGAGTCGCTGGGAAGGGAAGCCTCCGAGAAGGCAGCCTGCCGTCGTCAGGAGACCCACCGACGAGTCCCCACTGCCCATCGGAGGGGCCTGGGACGCTTCCAGGGACAACCAGGACACATTATGAAGTTCTTCAGGGATGGATGGAACAGTCCAGCCACAGCGGGCTCTGTGGATCGGGAGTCTTCCCTCCCCCGAAACCAGTGAGACCCTAGACACACCACAGCAGAGGCCAAGCGCGAGGGGAAACCGCACATCAGTTCAGAATCAAGAAGTCACCGCCGCCCGCCCGCCAGGGGACGAGCAGCAGGAGGCTATGAGGAGAGAAGTTCAGGCACTTAGGCTGCTGCGATGCCACGGGCACGAACTGGTGACCGGAGAGAAACCGCACACAGCCGTCAAGCTGGACTTCGCGTTATGTTCCCCAGCCTCCGACTGAGAGGGACGTTGGCCTGCCTTTCCCGCCGCCAGGGAGGCCAGCGCCCGCCGAAGGCGCCCGTCACAAGGAGGCCCCCTAAGAGCCTCTGCCGCATGCATCTGCCCCGCAAGGCCACCGCAAACCCAATTCCGTCTCCCAAATCCCAAATGCGCAGTCACCTTCCGCACGCAGACCCAGGCCGCTCCCGACGGGACTCGGACTCACTCCAGCCTGCTCATCGTCCGGCCGCCAGTGCTCTCGAGAGGCTCCTTTGATCAAAGTCCTCGTAGAAACAAAGCAAGAATCCCATTCTGATCCCTAACTTACGGACCCATCCCGTCATTCACCGCCTTTTATGTCTGTTGCACGGCTTTTTGGGCCACACGAGACAGCACCAGGGCTGCCTCCTCGGTCTCAGAGAAGGGTGGCCATCACCTGCGTTTCAACAGGCCGGACGGCAGCTGCCCAGTGCGACCCCCACGCCAGCCACCCAGGAGGCCAAACCAGAGAGGGTGACCCTCGCGTCTCAGCCAAACGAATCTGCCGTGCGACTCTGCGGACACGCCCGGGGCCGTCACTACTCCTCCTCCCCTCATCCTCGCTTCTCAAAGGCGAACTCTGGGGCGCCTGTCCCAGCACTGTATGCTGGAAGCACCCAACCCGTCTGGGCCCACTGCTGCTGCTGCTGAGTCGCGCCAGCCGTGTCCAACTCTGTGCGACCCCACAGACGGCACCCCACCAGGCTCCGCCACCCCTGGGATGCTCCAGGCAAGAACACTGGAGTGGGCTGCCATTTCCTTCTCCAATGCATGAAAGTGAAACGTGAAAGTGAAGTCGCTCAGTCGCGTCCGACTCTTCGCGACCCCATGGACGGCAGCCCACCAGGCTCCTCCATCCATGGGATTTGCCAGGCCAGAGTATTGGAGTGGGGTGCCATTGCCTTCTCTGCTGGGTTCACAGGTGGAGAGGAATTCTGCTCAAGATGGATCACACCTCCCATCTCACCCCCATGGTATTTAGAGGATATCTATCAGACTGAACACAAAGTTCACTCAGGGTTTTCCATACCATCTAGCAACCTGAACAGACTTTGTGACTAATCCATACGTGAGACCTTGGACTTTAGACTCCTGAGCTTAAGGTTTTTGTGGCTGTTGGGATGGAATGAATATATTTTACATGTCAGGAAACATGAATTTGGGGGTCCAGAAGAGAAGGCTATGGACTGAATTGTGCCCCCTCAAAAGTGATATGTTGCAACTCTAACCCCTAAAGGAAAACCCCAATCCTAAAAGAAATTGATCCTCAATACTCATTGGAAGGATTGATGCTGAAGCTGAAGCTCTAATACTTTGGCCACCTGATGCGGAGAGCTGACTCAATGGAAAAGACCCTGATGCTGGGGAAGATTGAACGCAGGAGGAGAAGGGGGCACCAGAGGATGAGTTGGTTGGATGGCATCACTGACTCGATGGAAGGGAGTTTCAGCAAGCTCCAGGAGATAGTGAAGGATAGGGAGGCCTGGTATGCTGCAGTCCATGGGGTCACAAAGAGTCGGACACAAATAAGCAACTAAACAACAATTCTAACTCCTAGTGTGATAGCATTTGGAGATGGGCCTCTGGGAAACAATTCAAGGCCCAATAAGAGAAGATACCAGAGAGCCTGCTTCCCATTTCCCCACCATGTAGGACACGCTGAAAAGGGGACACGCCTGCACACCCAGAACAGAAACCACCTGGAGACTGAACCGGCGGGCAGCTTCACTGTGGACTTCCAGCCTCCAGAACCGCGAGAAATAAGCTCCCGTTGCTTAAGCCACACAACTTATGATACTGTGTTAGAACAGCCTGAGCTAACACATGGCTCTTTCACAAAGTATAACGTCCCAGGTTGAAATGAGCAGCCTGAGTTTCTCAAGAACAAGAGTGTCTCAGTTATTTATACAAACATACACACACATACACTCACACACACACACCCCTAGCATGTAACAGCATGAGTGGCATTCATGAAGTGCTTCATAAAAGTTTGCTGACTCCAGAAAGTAAGCAGAGGGGGAACATACCTCAACATAATAAAGACCATGTATGACAAAACCACAGTTAATATCATACTCAGTGGTGAAAGGCTGATGGTATTTCCTCTAAGATCAGGAACAAAACAAGGATGCCCACTCTCACCACTTTTATTCAACAGAGTTTTGGAAGTCCTAGTGAAAGCACTCAGAGAAGAAATGGAAACAAAAGGAATTCAAACTGGAAAAGACACAAAACTCACTCTTTGCAGATAACATGATCTTATACATAGAAAATCCTAAAGACACCACCAAAAACTATCAGAGTTCATGAATGAATTCAGTACAGCTGCAGTACACAAAATCAATATACATAAATCGACTGCATTTCTTATATACTAACAAGAAGACAAATTAAGGAAACAACCCCATTTACCATGGCATCAAAAAGAATAAGCTGCCTAGGGGGGAAAAGCCTATCTAAGGAGGCAAAAGACCTGTACTATGACAACTGGAAGATACTGATGAAAGAAACTGATGATACAAATAAATGGCAAGACATACTGTGTTCTTAGAAGAGTGAATTCGGTTAAAATGCCTACACAACTCGAAGCAATCTAGACAGCCAACACAATCAAATTACCAACGGCATTTTTCACAGAACTAGAACCAAAAAAAAAGAAAAAACTTTGAAAGACCCTGAATAGCCAAAGGCATCCTGAGAAAGAAAAAGGGAGCTGGAAGAATCAGCCTCCCTAACTTCAGATTATACTACAAAGCCACAATACTCAAAACAGTACTGTACCCAAAGAAACACAGATCAGTGAGACAGGCCAGACATCCCAGAAATAAACCTATGCACCCGTGGTCAATTAATCTACAACAAAGGAGGGAAGGATGTACAATGGAGAAAAGACAGTCTCTTCAACAAGCGGTGCTGGGAAAACTAGACAGAAATGTGTAAAAGAATGAAATTAGAACATCCTCTAACATCACCTGCAAAAACAGACTCAAAATGGATTAAAGATCAGACTTTCCTGGGGGTCCCGTGGTTTAAAATCTGCCTGCCAGCTCAGGGAACACGGGTTTGATCCCTGGTTTGAGAAGATCCCACACGCCGGGGGGAGCCAGGCCCACGCCTCACAGCTACTGAGCCCGCACTCCAGAGCGCGTGTGCTGCGACAGCCGAGCCCGAACACTACCAACTACTGAAGTCTGTGTGCTCCACAGCCCGTGCTCTGCAACAAGAAGCCACCACGAGAAACCTGGGCACTGCACCGGGAGTACCTCCACTCACTGCCGCTGAAGAGAGCCTGTGCACAGCACAGACATTAAAAAAAAAAAACAGGTAAAGTCTTTTAAAAATGGATTGAAGACCTAAATATAAGACCAGATACTATAAAACTCCTACAGGAAAACATAGACCGAACACTCTCGGACGTAAATTGCGGCAATATCTTTTCAGATCCATCTCCTAGAGTAATGAAAATAAAACAAACCAAAACATGGGACCTAATTAAATTTAAAAGCTTTTGCACAGCAAAGGAAACCATAAACAAAACAAAAAGACAACCTACAGACTGGGAGAAAATATTTGCAAACAATGTGAGCAACAGGGATTAATTTCTAAGATATACAAATAGCTCAAACAACTCAATATAAAAAATCAACTCAATCTAAGAATGGGCAGAAGACCTAGACATTTCTCCACAGATATGCAGATGGCAAACAGGCACATGAAAAGCATTCAACATCACTAATTATTTGAGATATGCAAACCAAGCCACACATCGGTCAGAACGGCCATCATCAAAAAGAACAGAGGAAAAGGAACCCTCCTGCACTACCAGTGGAAATGTAAATTGCTGCAGCCACTATGGAGAACAGGATGAAAAGTGAAAGTGGCTCAGTCGTGTGCAACTCTTGCAACTCCATGGACTATACCATCCATGGAATTCTCCAGGCCAGAATACTGGAGTGGGTAGCCTTTCCCTTCTCCAGGCGACCTTCCCAACCCAGGGATTGAATCCAGGTCTCCCACATTGCAGGTGGATTCTTTCCCAACTGAGCTATCAGGGAAGTCCAGAGAACAGTATGGAGGGCCCTTAAAAAACTAAAAATAAGAGTTGCCATCTGATCCTGCAGTCCCATTTCTGGGCATATATCTGGAGAAAACTGTAATCCAAAAAGACGCATGCACGCCAGTGTTCACGGCGGCACTGCTTGCAATACCCGAGGCGTGGAAGCCGCCTAAGTGTCCATCAACAGAGGAGTGGATAAGAAAACACGGTGTGTGTGTATACACCGAGCAGCGGCATACTACTCAGCCATAAAAAAGAATGAAACAATGCCACTTGCAGCAACATGGACGGACCCAGGTATTACTACACTAAGCAAAGCAAGCAGCACAGGGGAAAGACAGATATCATATAATATCACTTACCTGTAGAATCTTAAACACTACAAATTAACTTATTTACAAAACAGAAACAGACCAACAGACATAGAAAACAAATGTATGGTTTCCCAAGGGGAAAGGGTGAGAGAGGGATAACGCATAACACACCATTATATATGAAATAGACAAACAACAGAGGTCAGCACAGGGGACCATAGTCAATATTTTATAATAACCTATGAGAGAAAATGTTTATGCATATATAGATAACTGCATCACTGCTATATACCTGAAACTAACATGTCACTGTAAACCAACAATACTTCAATAAAATTTCTTTTAAAAAGTTTGCTGAGCTAAAAAAAATCTGGTCAATGTTCATACTTAACTGTGTTCCCTTATACTCTTCACACACACAGAGCACTGAAACTGGCCGAGCACCCAGCAGATACACACGTGCTCAGACAGCGAGTCTGCTGGACACCCTCTCGGCTCTCTCCTGGGCTGAGACTTGCAGGCTCCTTGAGCCTTAAGTACCATATTGCCCTTCTCTGGTGAACTCCTTTTTTAAGGCTTACTATTCCGTTATCACAATAACCACTCCGGTCACCACTATTCCTGTCTAGCATGAAAGAAAACAGAGGTTGCAAAGGGTAAACCTAAGTTCCTGGAGGCCACAAAGACTGTGGGTCTTGTGCACGGGTCCTGACGCCTGCCGGAATCTTGTCGCCCTGCAGCAGGGCTTCTGCTGGGAGGCCCCTATCCCCCGACCTCCACCTCTCCAGACCCTGGCTCACCAACAGGTGGTCCCCATGCTTCCCATCACTTCATGTAATTGAGAAACTTTTATGTCTGCAGTATTATACTTAGAAGAACACAATGTCAAAGCTTTCAGAGTCCTACCTTTCACCGTGAATGCCACTGCCCTCCTGCCCCCTCATCTTCCCCAGTCCGCTCGTCTCATTACCCTTCTTTAGCCCCTGTGTTGGTCACCCCTGGGCCACAGTCACACAGTCACCGCATTCTGGTACAAACTCCTACAGGTAATAATGAATGAAAAAAGTAAGTAGTATCGAAAGAACCATCCCCCCAGACTTGCAGAGAGCAACTACTTTCTTCCTGATGAGAAAGCCACGGCCAGAAGACTTCTGGAATTCATAAAAGAATAAGGAACGGGAAGCCCACAATCAGAAAATTTTATATATATATATATATATATATACACACACACGTTGGGGGAGAGGGCTTCCTTGGTGACTCAGAGAGTAAAGAATCTGCCTGCAATGCAGGAGATCAGACCTGGGTTCAATCCCTGGGTCAGGATGATTCCCTGGAGAAGGGAATGTTTACCCACTCCAGAATTCTTGTCTGGAGAACTCTCCATGGACAGAGGAGTCTGATGGGTATGACTGTGCGGGTGGGCATGCGTGTGTGTGTGTGTGTATAATATGGGTGTATGTACACGTACGTGTGTGTGTGCATGTGCGTATGTAGTGTGTGTGTGTACACGTATGTATACGTGTATGTATTTATGGGCTTCCCAGGTGGCAGGAGTGGTAAAGAACCTGCCTGCCAATGCAAGAGATGCAGAGAGGAGGACTTGCTCCCTGGGTTGGGAAGAGCCCCCGCAGCAGGAAGTGGCTACCCCACTCCAGTGTTCTTGCCTGGAAAACTCCACAGACAAAGGAGTCTGGCAGGCCAAGGTCTAGGGGAGTCACAAAGAATTGGACACAACTGAGCAAACACATATATATTTACATAAAACCTTACTATAAGAGGCCTCAGATCATCTAGACCAGAGGTTTTTACATCAGGCCTGATGGGAGGCATCCGGAAGCTCCCAGGACTCCCTGAAATTCCAAGCATTAGTCACTCCAGTGTGCCCACCACACAAAGGTACAGTCACACTACTTTGGGCAAAGGTTAGATGCCTAAGAGTGATGGGCGTTTGGGAACACAGGCAAGCCACGCTTGGCAAACACGAACCCTGGGCCGGGGCACTGCCATGGCAGCGCTGGGCAGGCAGGGCTCTGTGCGGGCACGAGCAGAGGGCACACATGGGCCACAGCTCCACCCCTCTGCACCCCTATTATCCCGATATTTGGTGGCTTCACTGGAATCAAAGATGTCCTTGTTTCATGATTTAAATCCACTTCCTCCGTCCTCTCTGACCTCATCACATTTGCTCCCACTCAAACAGTGTTGCAATCATCTGCAAAGATAGGCAGAGAAGGCAGATTCAGAGAAAATGAGATTTCTAGTTGGAACCAATGCAGACGCACCTCTGCACATGCTGTCGAACCCTACCTTTATTCTGATAAATCCCGACTAGAATGATCTAGAGTGAAGAAAAGGAAATTTGGGATATAGGCTTACTAATATATTCTTGATGAAATTTTGTTTTAAAACAGAGAATTGTAATACTCTTCAAAATGAGAGTGAAGTTTTTAAATAACTTTTAAAATGAACTAATAGGAGGGAAATTTCACAGACCCAAAATTATACCTGAGAAACCTCTGACAATAGATGATCAAGGATGCCCGATTAAATATAAATCACACATTTCATATAGGCAATTACCATTTTATGAATGGGCGTGTCCATTTGTGAATTCTTGGTTTAGAACACAGAATGCATTTTCTCACCAAAGAGGGTGACACGCAACCGCTGCCATTTCCATTTTAGCCCACAGCAGCCTCTCTTAGCTACACAATATGGATATTGTTGCCAGCACCACGGAATCTAACCACCATACAGGTAACAGATTAAAGAAGGTACAAGCTGCCTGCCACTCCTCTCAGCAACAGGCAGGCTGTGTTCCGTCTCCTTAATCTGGGAGGACGCTGTGGGTTCTTCAACCAACAGACGCAACAAGAGTAACGCTACACCCGTCTGTCCGCTCCATTTCCTCACAGCAATCACTCTAGGCGTCTTTGGGTGCCATGTAAGAAGTCCAACCACCCAAGCAGAGAGGTCACCTGACGAGGCCCTGACACTACGTGGAAAGTGAGGAACCACTAAGCCTGGCCTTCTAACCATCCACACACGTGAGCACTGCCATTCTGGACTCTCAAGACCAGACCAGAGACCAGATAAATTCCAGTGAGTAGCTTCAGTTAATGCCACACAGAGCAGAAGGATCACCCAGCTAAGCCCTGCCTGACCAACCCACAGAACCATACTATCTAGTAATAACAACAAATTACTGTTTTAGGTCACAGATGCTTAGGATGGTTTGTTACTCAGCAATCATTACCTAGAACAATCTGTGGTTTTTTCAGGAAATAACAGAAGCTCTGGAGCTGGCATCAGGAATAAAGTCCCTTTCTCCATTCTCCAGGGTTGACACTGAGTTAAGGTGGTAATGTCAGCCAGGATTTTGCTAGCTATTAGCTACTGGGGAAGCCTCGTGTTGGAAAGCAAGGAAGTACATAGCATGATCATGATCAGAGAGCTTTCCGTCTGCTTCAAAACCCTCCTAAAAATTTTCTACACACTACTGAGGACAGGTTTCAAAATTCGGAAGAAACACAATGTACAGTCACAATGCAGTTGATACCTTGATACCAAAGCCAAAGATACAAATAAAGAAAATGAAGGACCAATAGTCTATATAAACACAGATGAGAAAATTCTCAACAAAACAGTAGCAAACCAAATCCAACAACATGTTAAGAGGATTACACACCATGACAAAGTGAGACATATCTTAGGAAAGCAAGGGAGGTTCAACACACAAAAATCAACTAAGGGAGCATACCACATTAATAGAAGGGAGGAGGGAAAACCAGACCCAGAGAAAGCATCTGACAAAATTCAACCACCTTTCACTGCAAAATAATCAGTATGCTAGGAATCTAAGGGAACTTCCTTAACATGACAAAGGGTGCTTATTTTTTTTTTAACCACATATAACTTCATGATCACACTGAAGAGTTTTCCCCTAAGATCAGGAACAAGACAAGGACGTCTGCTTTCATCCCTGCTATTCAAACTGCAGAAGCAGGCCCAGCCAGAGTAATGAGACAAGAAAAAGAAATACAAGGCACCAACACTGCAAAGAAAGAAACAAAGTATCTCTACTTGCCAGTGACATCACCATCTATGTAGAAAATCCCATGGGATCTACCAAAAAAACTAACAGAGGTAATATACCTAAATTCAGCAAGGTTGCAGGGTATATTATCAACACACAAAAATCAGTTGTGTTTTTATAAACCAGCACAATTCAAAAAGAAAATTAAAGAAACAATTCCATTTATAATAACATCCAAAAGAATACAATACCCAGGTATAAATTTAACCAAGGAAGTGAAAAATTTATATATTGAAACTATAAAATCTTACTGAAAGAAATTAAAGACATCTCACGGTCATGAATTGGAAGACTCAGTACTATATGGCAATTCCCCAAAGCAGATTTAATGCAATCCCTGTCAAAATTCCAATGACCTTTTTGAAGAAAAAGAAAAACTGATCCTCAAATTAATATGGAGCTATGAATGGTGCCAAGTAGTCAAAGCAATATTGAAAAAGAAAAATAAAGTTGGAAGACTCACACTTCTCAAACTTACTACTTCAAAACTTTTCAAAAAGCTAAGATAATCAAAATGGTATGCTGCTGGCATAAGGACAGACATACAGACCAATGGAACAGAACCAAGAGTCCAGACATAAATGCAAACACATATGCTAATTTATCTCCAATAAAGGTGCCAAGACCATCCAATGGGGAAAGAACAGTCTCTTCAATCAATGGTGGTGGGACAACTGGATAATCAAATGCAAAAGATGAAGTGGGAATCCTACATCATTTATAAAAATTAACTCAAAATGGACCAAAGATCTAAAGGTAAGAACTGAAACTATAAAATATATGGGTAAATCTTCATGAACTCAAATTTGGCAATGGATTTTCAGGTTTGATACCAAAAGCAAAAGGAAAAACAACAACAAAATAAAGTGGAATTCATCAAAATTAAAAACTTTTGTGCATCAAAGGACATTATCAAGAATGTGAAAGAACAACCAACAGAACAGGAAAAATATTTGTCAATCATAAATCCATTAAGAGTTAAATACCCAAAACATACGAAGAACTCCTACAACTCAACAACAAAAGAGACAACTCAGTTAAAACACAGGCTAAGGACTTGAAGACATGTTGTTTCAAAACAGATATACAATGAAAAGATGTTCAATATCATTGGTCATTAAGGAAATACATAACCACCATGAGATACCATTTTACATCCACTAAAATAGCTTTAATCCAAAAAAAAAAAAAAAGGCAAATGTTGACAAAGATGTGCAGAAATGGGAACCCTAGTACATTGCAAGTGGGGACAAGTTAGACAAAGAATGACCATATGACCCAGCAGTTCCACTCCTAGGTATATTACACAAGAAAAAGGAAAACACTATGTCTACACAGAAACATATATGTACATGCATGTGTATACACAAACACACACTCACTTATACATACATACATACGTATATACACACACACACACACACACACATATATATATATAACTCATAATAGCCAAAAAGTAAAAACCCAAACATCCAACAGTGGATAAATGGATAACTAAACTGATATATACATAAATGGAATACTACTCAACCACGAAAAAGGAACAAAATGGTGACACATGCTACAACATGGATGTGCCCCAAACATCATGCTACAAGAAAAAGACACAAAAGGTCAGGGGCTGTATGACCCTTTTTATACGACATACTCAGAACAAGCAAGTCTATAGCCACAGAAAGTAGATTAGAGGCTCTCAGGGCTAGAAGAAAAGGCGGGATAGGGAATGATTACTTACTGAGTGCAGCATGTTTTACAGGGTGATAGGAAAGTTCTGAAACTAGAGCAAGCCCTGTGGTTGCACAAAATCGTGACTACACTACATACCACTGAACTGTACACTTCAAAACAGTTAACTGAGTGTTGTGTAAATTTTGCCTCAATAAAAGAAAATTTGGTTGAACCACTGATCAACTCATACAAACACCTGAGAATCTAACATACTCCAGGCACTCTTCTAGGAAATGGCTTAAGATGATGGACAAAAATTAAAAATGCAAGGTAAGTGACTAGAGAGTGAGAGCAGGGGCCATCTTAACCAGGGTGCTGAGGGAAAACCTAGAAGAGGCGACATCTGAACACAGACCAGAACAAGTTTCACATTAGTACGTTAAATAACGGAAGAAAACAATGTACTAAAATATAGTTTTAAACTTATCAAAAAATCATATGTAAAAATTGCTTAAAAAAGGAGGGCCTATCTATAGACATTCCTTTTTGTGCAAATAGTGATTTTTAGTTTCCAGATATTTTATTCTTTGTTAAACATAATTTCTTTACAGTCCAATACTGTGCTGCTTCTACTCCTCCCTGCCTTCCAGTGCCGGGCTCACTCCCAAGACAGCTACCGTTCACCTTGTTAACAAGCATGTTCTCCCTTCAGGAACCCACACAGGAAAGGAATTCCCACTCATGACCTGCCGGGTCCCCACATCCACTCACATTCTCACTTTCAGTCCTCACAATTACCCTTTCACAGATGAGAAAATTGAGGTTCAGAAAGGATAAATAACTTACTATCACAGTGACCTAAAGGAAGGACCAGAATTCAAACTGGGTCTGACTTCAGACCCAAACTCCTCCCACATGGAAATTCACCCCATCTGAGATGGCCCAAGAACATTCTGGGCCAGACTGGGAAAATACGACGAAGCGGCCCTGTCCTTAAGAAGCTTGTCATTGCAACACTAGAGATCCATCCCAGACATACCAGAACCTTCCTCAAGCTGGAGAAGGCAGGGCACTCTTCCCCA
This sequence comes from Cephalophus harveyi, assembly GCA_006410635.1. Classification (NCBI taxonomy): domain Eukaryota; kingdom Metazoa; phylum Chordata; class Mammalia; order Artiodactyla; family Bovidae; genus Cephalophus; species Cephalophus harveyi. The sequence continues at coordinate 120,666 of SJYT01001208.1, read as the reverse complement.
AAAACATGAGGCCCTTGCTATCTCTCCCACACACTGCCTTAACCCCACTGCCTCTAACCTGGCGTGAGGACAAAGAAGATCTACCCTCTGTCGCTTGAGGAACCTGACCTTGAGACCTCAGGGTCCAGCTGTGACCCCAAGTACACAGCCCTCCCCCTGGCAGGTACGGATGGCTACGAAACACGCCCCCGCCTCTCAGTCCAGGCATCACCAGCTTCATGTTCAAAACTTTACAGTGGTTCTAGCAGAAGAGCCACGTAAAATCTTCAACAAAATACCAGTGACATCATTTCCTTGCTAACTGTGGAGGTTTCTTTGTCTTTAACTCATATTCCCATAAGCAATCGGCAGTTATAATTAAATTCCATGTGAATGGGTGGAATCTGTCCATGTTGGGCTGTAACCAGCTCTCTCTAGAGTGACCAGGCCTCTGGGACTTGTTCACCACTAACAAGCTAATATTTGTAAAACCCTGTAAAGACATAATGACTACATACTATCATTATTACTAAACTACCGGTTTAAATGTAAATTAAGAGAGAAAGGGGAAAGAAAACACGTTAGTAAATCAAGTTTGGGACCGCTCCTCGGCAAGAACCACAGAGCAAAGAATGCCTTCACTGATCTTATTAAAAGGATGTGAAATGCAGGGTAGCTGCTGTAGGAAAATGAAACAGAGAGAAGGGATAGAGCACCAGCAGGAAAAGAAGGCCACACAGGCAGAACGGACGCTGGAGCAGGGCAAGAGCCATGTGAAAAGCACATGCGGCCAAAACACACCATGTCAAACATCCAGAATCCGAAAGCAAAACTAGAAAGTCTAGAGTAAGAACAAGACCTAAAAACGGATTGTAAACTCAGCCTAAACTGACCACAGAGCAGAGTGGGAAAACACTGACTCTGGAGTCCAGCAGGCCTGAGGCTCTTCCTTTTCCCCATCTGTAAAATGGGGACAAGTCTTCCCTCCAGAGCCAGGCTGGCACAAAGGCAGCGCCCAAAGGCAGCCCGTTTCCTTCTGAGGCCAGCACCCTGATCGGCAGCCACAGAGAGCCCCGCGGGCTCTCAGGCCCGCCCCTCTCGCTCTCTCTCACCGTCCCCGGAAAACACCTCTGCGCCCAGCGCCCGGCTCCCACAACGCCTCTGCCCCTCCGCCGTGGCCCCCATCACTCCCCCCGCTTACTCGTCTCGCAGAAGCTCCTTGAGGGCAGTGCTCACACAGCGTCTTACTTCCCTTTTTAGCGCTAGCAAACTAGCCTAGCTCCTGGGTAAGTTCTCCCCCAAACTGTGAGTTGATTAATTTTCAATTATCCCAAATTGGATAGAGGCCAAGCAGCTTCCCTGGGGCCAATCCTGGGGAAATGAAGACTGCAAGGGGCAAGGGGAAAAAAAAAACCACCTCTACTCTGCCAGACAACGGACTGACTTGGGAGCCCTCCTCAGCCAGCTGCCTCCCGTGTAAAAGGAGGCAACTCCTCTCGGACATCTTTCCCGTCCATCTGACGCATTAGTTTAGGGCTGAGGCATTCTAAGGCCTCGACCCTCTTCCTCTATTAGCTCTCGAAGTCCTCTATTACTACAAAAGTTAATATCAGGAGAAGGTTCTCTTGCCCATTTCTTTCATAAGAAGCAAGTCTGTGCCTGCTGCTGCTCGTCCCATTTTACAGATGGAGACACTAATTCAGAGAGGCCCAGCAGCCACTCTGGGTGGTTCTGCTGGTGTGCGAAAGGGCAGGACTGGGATTCCACCTTTAAAGCTGGTGCCTTCCACCATGCCCACACTTCTCAAGCCAGAAGGTGGATGGCCCCTAGGACACGTGGCAGGAACGCCAGGGGACCCCTCACCAACCGTGGGGGAGCCAAGGATGGACACAGTGCATCTTCCGGAGAATCCAATGCACTCGACAACTGAAGGGGGCAACGCGTGTTTACAGCAAAAGAAAAAAAACAGAAATGTTAGTGAGGAGCGTAAAATTCCTATCAAATTTTAAGATAAAACTTAATGGGCTTGGACTCCTATCAAGAGATTGAGACATACTGAACTAAAACCATGCCTTTCCCACAGATAAAAGCCTTCTGAAACCAGAACACTTAATTTACCTCATAATAACATTTCAAACACCAGGCTATATTAATCCAAAAAAGACAATTTAATTTCCAGAATAAAGTTGTGACTCCCGGCCATTACTGGGCAAGGCAGGACTCAGGAGAACAGATTTCCTTGCGTTTCCTCCTTAAGTCATTCAAACCACCCAGAGAAGTTAAGATGCTGGATGAAGACCCCCATCTTACAAGCCCCCTCACACAACAAACCTGGGAGCTAAGCGCCATCAGAACTGGGGGTGGAGGGGGCACAGTCCAGAGACGCGGCCACAGGGCGTCCCCACCTGCAGACACATATGCCAAACCACACGGAGCCACGAGGCGAGCATCTGTTACATCCCGCTTCCTTCCCGAACTTGCAGATTCCTGACACAAACACTGTCGGAGCGGCAGTCGACCGTGTGCCAGGCCCTGGGGGGGTCTAACCAGCACCCCGCTACCTCAAGGGTGTGCACCCCCCCTGCCGGACGCTAGCCTTCCAGGGGACAGCCAGTCACCGAAAACCTTCACTACAGTTTTGACTCCTGGAAACTCGCGTCTTAGGATTTTTGATGCTGCTGCCATCCTGAAGATCACATTATCCCAACAGATCAATGAATTTAGCTTTTTTCCCCACTCAAAGAAACCAAGTTTCCAATAAATATGTTTATGGTTTTTGCCACAGAATGGGTGTTTTAATTAGAAAAGAAATTAAGATATCAGAACAGCAGGCATGATACCTTTCTTGGTAGAATGGCCTCATGAGAAGTTACCAAGTAACCTCCATTAAAAAAAAATACATGGAGTCGGGAATCCCCTGAGGGCCCAGTGGTTAGGACTCCGCACTGTCACTGCCTAGGGCCCAGGTCCAACCCCAAGATGGGAAACTACGATCCCCCAGCAGTGCACTGCAGCCGGGAACAAACACAAAAACCCGCGGAGCTGCGCATCAGCATGGAGGAAACCTTAGAAAAAGTAAGCCATGAAATGAACTTACAGGGAGATTTTTTATTTCTTGAGAATTAAAGAGAGGTAGGTCATTTCAGCGTGGATGACAGAGCAGTAGGTTTGGGGGTCTCCCCTGGGGAAGGGGCGTTCTAACACTCATTCCCCTCCCCACCACCTTTTGAGACTTTCCACCTACAGTGAGAAACGGCAGGAACAGCCGAGTGCAGCCACCCAGGTCAGGGACCACCACTCCGTCTCCCACCAGACCTGGAGCACCGCAGGGCAGACCTCTTGGTCACAAAGGGCCTGGCGGGGGCCAGGGGACATCATGGGAATCATTACAACCGGAAACCCACTGACCACCAGCATCACCAAGACCGTGTCTACTGGCATAAACAGGACCACAAACCGTCAGATGCCATCTTCCCAAAAGTAAGTGGGGCGGGGAGAAGTCCTCTTCCTGCCAATCTCAGGGTGGGCCCATGGCACCGGCCTTCTTGGCACTGGGTCTCAACACCCACTTCCCAGAAGCCTTCCCTGACTACCCTGCCAGCCAGGAGCTGTCCACCCTTTCCTGAATTTCCACCATACTTCCAGTCCCCCGCACGACCCGCTCATCCACTTTAGTCTGCTCTGTAGGACTTTTCTTGCCTCTTCCTAGTGGAACTGCACTCTCTAGCTGAGCAGCCAACTTCCTGAAGGCAGGACGGTAAGACCTTCATTTTCCCTCTCCCTTCCAGGCACAGGGTTCAGTCCTGGTGCTACTTGGTCAAACAGCGCTGGTTTCTGGCATCTTCCTCCACCACGCACAGGGGCTGAGACCACGCTCTCAAAGGCAGGTGCTGCAACTCCCTCATCCCAACACTGGAACCAGAGAGTTATGAGAACTTAAGGCACATTCATTGAACATCAAATTCAAGGAGAAAAAGACTCCCCCATTCCAGCCGATGATCTACTTATCCTGCAGAATATAGATACTCAGCAAGGGATTCCAACGTGATTGCTGGAGTTGACAGAAACCCACAACAGTCACCTGCATTTATGACATCTCACCACCTGCCAGCCTCACCCCTAACAAGTCTGCACAGGGAGACAAGCAATTCTGGCCCAAAAGGAGGTTTTGATGCTTGATGACAAAAAACTCCCTTTCTCCTTCCTAGAGTGGTCAGTCCCCCAGCCCTCACTGTGTTGGGCAGACTGCAGTCAATGAAGGTCCTCTAAAGTGAGAAAGCCATTTCGTATTAATTGTGAATACTAGACCTCACCTGAGCACACATAATGTTTTCTTACATCTTTTTCCTTTTCTGTTGAGAGCTGTACTGTCTCCTACTCCATGAGCAGCTGGGGACCCAAAGCCAGCTGCGATGGCACGAGCCATCCTGTCCCCATTCGCCTCTCGACCGCCCTCCTGCCCACAGGCATCCCGCCCTCTCTCGCTGGCTCCATTCCCTCTGCCCAGAGCAGGTCTGAGCATCATCTCCACATTTAGGCCTCGGCTGCCTCTCTCTGGTCACCTTCCAAAACCACTGGCCTTGCCACCTTCTTTTCTCACTTTGGAGCTCTTTCCCCAGTTTCTCTCTGTATCTCAAGTCAATATGATGACTCTTCTCCACCAGCAAAATAATAATAATAATAATTTTCCTTCCTCACAGAACACTTGGAAAGAAGCATGCAGGGAGTCCGGAATCCATGGGATTGACACAGAGGCCCTGGCTATATGAGATCTCCTCTGCTAAGTTAACAAATCTTAAACTGACCATTACAAGGAAACTCAGCTATTGCATAATATTTGATAGGTTAGATCACTTGCTGTTTGTAGAGTCTTGCTCTGCAGGGATGAGAAACTAGAAATGGGCAAATTTAACGCAATTTCCTTTGTTTGCTTGAGCTAGCCCAGACTTGCAACACCACAGTGACAGTTTTTCTTAAAGTACAGCTTTAACATCATGAAAAAGGACTTCAACAGAGTGATAAATCATTCTTGTCCTTCAGCGTATTAGCATACGACAAAACCATCTCGACAAACCCCAGTCTCCCACCCCAAGGTCCTTCCCACTTTGCACAGCGAAAAATTAAACGGATTCTAGTAGGGGTCTTTACGGAATCAAAACCCCAGACGCAGGGGAAAACAGCTAGAAGCAGCTCAAATGTTTCAGTTAAACTAAGGACTCTCTTCAAGACACAAACAAGAGTAGGAATATTTTGATTGTATTAACAGAAACCACTGGCCAGCTGCTACTGCTGGTTTCCAGTGGAAGATCTTTACACCCTTCTTTACAATGAGCGAGGCCATCTTATTAACTCCAAAATGAATGGACAGCATCCAAGAAAAATAACTGGTTTTCTTCCCCCTCACAGAAAAATTCACATGAACGTCTTAGGGAAAAAAAAAAAAAAAAGCTGGAATTCTCCCTGCCAGCTCTCTGCTTCCCTGGCTTCTGCATTGTGACAGCTGGAACAGATGGCGTCTGGGTGAGACACCTTACATCTTAAACCTCATCCCTGATAAGGTCTGATTTTGACTAGTGGTTCTGGAATCCTAGGTCTGTCAAGGTTTCTGTCCTGAACACCTACTCACCAGATTTCCAATCCTGTGCATTTTAGGGTTTTCACACTAATAAGGCTTATTTTTGTTTGGCTAAAAAATTCGTCTTGAACTAATTTTCAGTATGTATATACTGTCACCACACAACAGTGAAAAAGCAAACACTTCCTTTCATTTGAAAAACGAACGTACACAATTTTGCCAGACATCCTACACATGATGCAGTCTTTTCAACAGGCCATTTTCAAAGATGTGAAAGACAGGAAAAGATTTTAGCACCATAAAAAAAAAAAAAAAAGCTGGAATTCTCCCTGCCAGCTCTCTGCTTCCCTGGCTTCTGCATTGTGACAGCTGGAACAGATGGCGTCTGGGTGAGACACCTTACATCTTAAACCTCATCCCTGATAAGGTCTGATTTTGACTAGTGGTTCTGGAATCCTAGGTCTGTCAAGGTTTCTGTCCTGAACACCTACTCACCAGATTTCCAATCCTGTGCATTTTAGGGTTTTCACACTAATAAGGCTTATTTTTGTTTGGCTAAAAAATTCGTCTTGAACTAATTTTCAGTATGTATATACTGTCACCACACAACAGTGAAAAAGCAAACACTTCCTTTCATTTGAAAAACGAACGTACACAATTTTGCCAGACATCCTACACATGATGCAGTCTTTTCAACAGGCCATTTTCAAAGATGTGAAAGACAGGAAAAGATTTTAGCACCAACTGATGGTTCACTTGGTCATTTCTTTAGATAAGGATTTTATAGACAAACGCAAGATTACAGAACACACAACATTTCCAAAAGCTTCACCAGCAAATGCTAAGAAAAAAATAAAAATTATGGCTCCCCTCAGTTGTATGCTGTGAATGTAAATTAACAAGCGGTAACAACGCTCAACACAGCCTTTATGAATCCACAAAAATAAATGAATAAATCACACACACACACCCTCATCTCATTCTGAAAACTAATTCACAGCTTAAAAAGAAAACCATGAAATAAAATTGCTTCCTTCAACGGACAATTATATGAAGGCTTCTTAGATTTCAAAGCACGTCCACAACACTCCATCGATTTCCATTTTGTTGCTCTGTTTTCAAGAGAAAGGTAAAGAATTTTTTTCCCCACGAGATTCTTTCTAAAGGCCTAAATATTAAATAGATGTCCCCAAACGGGGTGAAAACGTGGCAAAGTGTGCGTGAGCAATTAACCGAAGGCGGAATGTGTGCCTTTCGCCCCAAACTGGATCCCAGTACCCGCCTGCCTCCGAGGCCACTGCAGCTCTTCGGTTATGAATCAGTCAGAGGTTCATCTGCAGAGGAATGACTCAGTATAAACTTTTAAATAATGGCTTAAAAAAAAAAAAAAAAAGAACCCAAGCCAGCCCAGGGTGAACACGTTCGGCTACGGAGACACCCGAAACGGTCCGCTCCTCACCCCGCAAAACACACAGCCTCGTCGGAGATGCTGATCTCTCGCCACCCCGGGGTAAGGGGGGGGGGTCACGTTTCCTGCACGGCCGCCCCCAGCGCCGCCCCGCCCCCGCGCGCGCGCGCCCGGCCCCCGGCGCCTCGCAGCCCCCGCCCCGGGCGTCCCCCCTTTTCCGGGTCGAAAAGCCACGCAAGCCGCGTGGGGGCCCGAAAGGTGCAGGTCCCCTTAGGGTCGGGAGCCATGGCGTCACGCGTTTCACCAGCGCGGCCACCCTCACTCACACCGACACACATTCAGCACACAGGCTCACACAACTACTCACACTCACCGACACACAGCCAACTCGCGTTTTTACACATGCTCAGACACACATGCTCCCGACATACACACAGTGCACACGCACTCCAAGACACACTTGGTCACACACGCTCTCATGCGCACACACTTGTACATGCATTCACACACTCGCTGACAGCCATGCGCCGTCACGCCTGTGCACACTCACACATACACACTCGCTCCTCCACACCGCGCCCCCTCCTACACAGGACCAGGCGGGGGGGCTTAGGGGGACACCGCTGTCTGGGCCCTGCTCCCCACTGAGCGGGGCTCCTAACCCTGTGGTGGCCTTTCCTTGCTGCCGGGGCCCCTCCCACACCCAGGAAGTTGTGTCTTGATCGAGTGTGAACAGCGTGGCCAGTCTGCCACAAGCTCCAGAGCGCCCCGCTGGCCTGTGAACCCCCTCCCCTCCCTGGGCCCCAGGCCTTGCGGGGCGCCCGTGGCTCCACAGGCCTCGGCTCTCTGCCCCCGCCCCCAGCCATCAGTGATCCCCCGAAGTCCTCGAGGTCAGCGTACCCGACCTGTTTGGGCCTGGCACCATGCGGCCCGGCACGACGGGGCCTGGCACAATGCGGCCTGGCACGACGGGGCCNTGGCTCCACAGGCCTCGGCTCTCTGCCCCCGCCCCCAGCCATCAGTGATCCCCCGAAGTCCTCGAGGTCAGCGTACCCGACCTGTTTGGGCCTGGCACCATGCGGCCCGGCACGACGGGGCCTGGCACAATGCGGCCTGGCACGACGGGGCCCGGCACAACGGGGCCCGGCACGACGCGGCCCGGCACGACGGGACCTGGCACGACGGGGCCCGGCACGACGCGGCCCGGCACGACGGGACCTGGCACGACGGGGCCCGGCACGATGCGGCCTGGCACGACGCGGCCCGGCACGACGGGACCTGGCACGACGGGGCCCGGCACGATGCGGCCTGGCACGACGGGGCCCGGCCAAGGGCCTGTCTCTCCGTGCGGCTCCAGGCCAACCAAAGAGCAAGGCCATCTCTGCACCAGTTGACAGTCAACACAGAGGGGACAGAGTGGGCTGCCGCGGCTCTCTTCCTCAGGAGGTTCGTGGATCTGCAGACAGAGCCGAGACCAGCGTCACCAGCTTAAGCCAGAGCCCCTTCTTAGACTCCTCCAGTGACTCGTCGAGTAAAGGCAGGAAGTGCAGCGTCTCCTCCAGAGGCTCTCTCTGTGGAACGTTCCGGAGCTCTCGACAGTCTGGTCCGGCTGCTGGAACCCCGGCTCTGGCCCCGCCAGCCCGCCGGTGTGCTTGTTCTCCGAGGTGGGGCCTCGCCCTCTAGACCCTCGGTCTGCAGCGCCCCTGCTCGGGCCACTCGCCGAGAGGACACAGCTCCCTGAGCCCAGCCCGGAGAACCCAAGATGGCTGTGGTCCCCCAGCAACCGGGCCGAGGTGGCGGCCAGCCTCGCCGGCCCTGCGCACAGGCTGCCGGGCGCTGACGGGCCGCGGTCGCCAGCGGCGCTCCCCTCTGGGCGCGCGGGGCGCCTTCCCTCCGGCTCCCGAGCCCTGGGGGTCCCTTCCTGCCTGGCAGAAGCCCCCCTGGCTGCCGCTGCTCCTCATCCGGGGCCCGGGCTCCAGGGCCTCCGTGTCTCTGCTCGTCTCCCCCGGGTCCCCCGGGCCGCCTCGGCCGCACTCCCACCGCCGGCCTCAAGCTATACTGGGGTCTTTTGAGGACTTCGCCAGAAATTCTCTAGGTTGGGCCATTTTTTGGCTCTTTGGACACAGATAAGAAGGTAGAAGTTTCGAAGACCCGTCAGGGGTTTTCTACAACTCTGCGCTCTCCGCCAAAGCGGTGCCACGCGGCGCTGCGGGATGAACACGCAGGTGCGGCCGCGGCGGAGCCCCCTGCTGGGCAGCGAGGGCCTGCTCCCTGTCCCCTCCCCGCCTCCTTCTCTTCTCCAGCCTTCGGAGCAGTTCTGGACCCCCTGCTCTGCGGAGTTGGGGGGCGCTGCAGCACAAAGTTTGCCCCGAAGCAGGAAGCCGCTTTGGGGGCGAGCGCTTCGTCCTCCGCAGTTACGGCCGCTGGGCAGCAGTGACGGACAGCGAGGCTGGCCAATCACAGCGCTCCTCACTGCATTTCAAAGGCCGAGCTCCCTGTTCCCTATGGCAACGTGGGACAACAAGCTGACACCATTTCTGGACAAAGAAATTTCTCGCAGGAATTTATGTAGCATTACATGTTCTGTTTGCTGCATTTCTGGGAGCAGTGCACACAGGATATTGGAGTGACTCACTTAAGTACAATGGCTCAGAAGCCATTCCTGGTTTTCTTCAGACGGAAGGGGAAAGTATCCACTGGTTAGTGTTAGGGTTCTAAAGGGGTTTCCTCAGACTCTCCCAGACAATCAGACCCGCAAGGGACAGCTCCCCAACTCAAAGGCCGGTGGCCGGTGGGTCTGATTGGACTGAAATGTGCTGGCAACTTCTCCCACTCAAACGCCTGGGCACCTTGCAGAATAGAACAGCGTTAAACTAATTGTTCAGACAAGTGTCTTCCAAACTTTTGAATGTGATTCACTGTACAAACCGGTTGTGTGCAACATGTGTGCATTTATATACACACATATATACACATATATGTAGCAGACACTTCATCTCAAACATGTATTCTGATAGCTCTCTGACCCAGGGATCGAACCCGGGTCTCCCGCATTGCAGGCAGACGCTTGACCGTCTGAGCCACCAGGGAAGCCCTTTCTATTTCATTCCATTTATTTATTAATGCTGGTTTTGACTGTCCCAACTCATCGTGGGTTCATGGCCTGAAGTTTGAAAATACTACATTAGATTAAAAGAGCTGCTGAAGATGGTGGAAGTGGCCCGGAGTTTGGGGTGGTCATCGTGGGAAGGCACCCCTCTTCTTCCTGCTCTATCACACATTTGCTCTGCAGTGTGGGGCTGCAAAGCCAAGGACCCCAGTCCCCCTTTTCTCCTGCCCAGTCCTGTCCTTGAAGTAGGCCCTGGCTTACATCAGAGGTGCACCAGCAAAGAAGCAGGCTGCCAGTGCCCCTTCTCTGGACAAGGACTGCCAAAAACAAATGCAGAGGAAATGGGGCCTGGAGAGGCCCAGGAGGCCCAAGTGGGGTATGCACACACAGCCATGGGTTTCCTGCAAGTGATGAGACAAAGGGAAGGCAAGGTGGGAGGTTTGGGTAACTGGCCACAGAAGGTTTTAATTTCCTCTCAATTCTGTGGGCCTCTTGGGGATGAAGTTGTCCTTATTTTAGGGAAACCTGTTTCGGGATTTGTGTGCACAACTGTACACACATCACCACCACCATCTCTGGCTCTTCCCCCCAGTCCTTCAGGAGAACATGAGTTCCAGGTAAGGCCAGCCTCCCACAGGCAGCCTTGATTGGAACCCCCCACTCAGACTTCACTTCTGAAAAACAGACTCAACTCCACCAAGAAAAGGGACAGGCCTCCCAAGAGACAGGGAAGAGGGTTTGTATCAAGGTCACACAGCAAAGTCCCAAAACCCACGGAAGCACGGTGCCGGCCTTCAGTCCCACTCAGAGACTCCACCTGTCTTTGTGATCACCGTTCCTCTCCTCCATCCAGGTTTGGGGGGCTCCTCATAGCCTCTGTGTTCCCCCCCACACACACACAACTCAGCTCTGGCCTTAGCTGGCAGACCTCGCTCAGCAAACAAAACCCAGCGGTTCCTGGAGCCGCCCCCTCTGGGCACCTAGCTCATCCCACCCCGGCAGCTCCACAGTGAGTGGTGCTCCCCTCCACACACACATTAGAAATGAGGAGGGAGAAGATGATGGGGTCCAAATCAAGGGTTGGATTAATGAGATAAACAATCTGAAAAGTACAAGGATTCTAAACCGTCAGAAATGCAATACGCCATCTTCTGAGGAATAAAGGCATCTCTCAAGGCTGGTGACGGCAAGCCTGAAATGTCACATGGTGCTGGATCAGGACAGCTTGTTCCACCTTCGCCTGGTCCTTCCGTTCGTGTGGTCAAGACCTGCTTGCTAAGCGTGACCCCTGCTCGCCTCTCTTCTAGCATGAAACCAATTACGTGCTTGTCCTTTGGGAGTTTACCTTCTAGCAGGTGGAGACTGAGCAAACAAATCACAAGCGAATCTGTAACAGGAGGGGAAAAGGGAGGCCCAGAGCGGGTGGTCAGGGGGCCTGGCGGATCAGGGGCCATTTGAGTGCAGGCCCGAGGGCAGAGAGGAGGGCGCCCTGTGAGTATGGGTAGGGAAAGCATCCAGGCAGAGGGAACAGTGTAGGCAGACACCCTGAGGTCAGCAAGGCCTGGGGAGACCAGTGTGGCCTGAGCCAGTGAGAAGGAGAGTCAGAGAGGATGGGGGTGAGCACAGGGCTGAGGAGGCAGGGCCAAGTGGGGTCATCAACAGGACGTTGGTTTTGCTCCGAGATGGGGGCCACTGTGAAGTTTGATGGATAATGTGTTCTATCCAAACGAATCCTGTAGCTGATCTTATTGTCCTTCAGCACCCAGCAAATCCAAACAGCGGGGCATGACTTAGCTGTGGGGTGAACAAGGTCACAGCCGAGGACACTCGGCTCTGGTGAAGGCGCACACTGGTGTGAGCCCGCAGCTGGAGCGCTGGAGGGGGAGGGGGCCCTGGGACCCAGTGGCCCTCATCCGGACTCTTCCAAAGAAATAAGACCACACACGAGGGGACTATTAGGCACCTCAAAGCCAAAGAGAGGGAGTGGGCCCTTTTCCGGCAGCCCGCAGGGCGATGCGCTGAGCCCAGGCGAGGCTTCACGTGCTGTGCTTGCTGTCAGATGGGGGCGAGGACCCACGGCCCGTTGCCTGGAGCCGGGCTTCCAGCCGCAGCCCCGCTGTCCCCACAGCGCAGCCTCTGCAGAGCGGCTCTCGGGGCCGAGTCCCGTGGTTGCCACCCTGGGCCCCATGGCTGCCTGTGCCCACCTGCTGCCCCCACACTGGTCTCCGGGGAACCTCGTGGACCCAGGCAGATTCAGCCCAGGGCCTTGGCCCACACCACTCCCTTGGCCCAGAACGCTCCCCGCAGCTAGCTACAGGATTTACTGTCTCTTCCTTTGGGTCAGAGCCAGCTGTGAGGATTCTAGATCAAAGATTTGTCTCCGGGGCTTACCACAGCGCACCTCCAAATGCCCCCTGGCTCGACACGGTGGAAAGAAGCCAGGGACGAGCTCCCCAGATATCCTAGGGATGAGTTCCCTTGGAAAGGCGAACAGGAGGAACTCACTCAAGCGGGAGAATTCAAGACCAGGAATCGAAAAAGCAGAACTCAACTCATGACTAACTGATGCTAGGAAAGCACTTTACCTCCCTGCCCCCGGCTTTCCCCTTTTGTAGAGCGGAAATATGATGGCCTGCCCGACCCCAGGGGGCTTTGAGAAAGCGCCTGGTGCTAGTGGGGGCCCTGCCGCCAGCGTGTCCCTGGGAGAGACCACGGTACCCGGAAGGGAGGCAGGGACTGTATTTCCGATGCTGTTGCTTTTATTACATGTAAAGGATGCACCCGGCTTTCCCAGAGCCGGAGGGACTGTTTTAATTTCAGGTGTCCATGATCAGTTGCGATGAATAAAGATCAAATGCTCCATTGTTTTTCAGGGATGTTATTAATGCTTTCCCATCACACTTTGCCAGCCCTTTGTGTGATGTTAAACTGATGACAAACTTCCCTATCAATTCCCTGAAAAGGATTTTCTGGGGGACTGGTCCTTAGACCCACACAGTGGATACAACAAGCTGTCGAAATTGCACTGGCCCCTTTACCGGAGAGGTGGTGTTTTTCAAACTGCAGTTTGCAATCTATTAATTGGTTGAAAAATCAGTTGAGTGGGTGTGACCAGTATCTTTTTTAAAAAATGAAATAAAATAAAAATAGGAAATAGCAAAACGCTTCACGCTTACTAGGTGTGAGTGACTAGGATCAGTGTAGTTTTGTGAACTTTGGTTTTTTGTTCTGCATGGGTATACACAACTAAGCTGGGCTGTCTTGAGGTAAAACATATTTCTTGCTGTTGGTTCTGGAGCAGACGTTTGAAAAGCCGCCATGCTAATGGAGTCACGACTCGGGTGTCTTGTTTAAAAGTTATTTTCCTCGTTACCTGTTAACATCTGTTTTGTGTGTCCTGCCAATTGGAACTTCCCCCTGCTCTGGGTGAAATACTCAAAATTAGTAGAGTTTGAGTTAATGAAGTTTGTTATATTAAGCAAAATGAACGACGGTGCGGTTGAACTCGCATGCATCCTCCTGAAGATTCCTGAGTGGAATCTTCACGATGGGCCCACTTCTCCACGTCACTGCCCGAGGCTTCGGTCCACTTGGCCAAAGTGGTTTCCTCGCTCTTTTCCTGGTGGAGAGCCCTGGGCAGCCCTTAAAACATGTGACTAAGGGAAGCAAAGCATGAATGGGTGGATGACTGAACCATTGGCGCTGCCCCAGGCTGAATCCTTCCTGTCTGCTCCATACACCTCGTCTCACTTCATCAGCGAGTCCCCAGGCAGGACTCTGGCCTGAGGATGAACGCAGGGCTGGGGCCAACTCCAGGTCTCCACACAGGAGAGGTTTGTGGTGTGGTCAGCTGTCTAGAGGAGCGTCCGAGGGACTTGTCCTGCATCCTCCCTGCTGGAACAAGCACGAGTCCTTGATTTAACATGTGGATTTGGGGTAGGCCTGGGGCTGTTGGAGACTGGGGCGTCGTTGGCCCCACCTTGGGCCTCACCACTGAGTGTGGACTCAGAAGAAACCCGAGCCCTCCCCTCCCCACCAGGCTCATAAGGAATCCACTCTAGAACCCTGTGGATTTCAGGTTCCAGGGAGCCGCCATGATGACCAGTTCTGACTTTGTTCTTTCTTCCCAGGTTGTGTCTGGGGCGGCCCAGTTTACTTGAGTCTTGTGATTCACTTGAAATCTGTGATTACAAAGTCAACAAAAACTAGAGTTCCCAAACTGAGGGGGTGTTTTAAGGCCAGAAGCATAAACTGAGGCCACTGGTGGGTGAGCTGGCATAGAAGAATGTGTCCGGCCTGTCCTTCCACAATGGGGACTGGGATTCCTGGAGGTTGGAAGGATCTGCTTAGTCCTATAACTGTCACATCTCCTCTGTGCTGGGGAACAGGGATGAAAAGAGCAGCAGATTCATAAATTCAGGTTCCTCTTATACCTCTAGCTAACCAGTTGTTCGAAGATGCTAATTTCCATGAGTGATTTGCAATGTAGGTGATTTTTTATAACTACCAAGTGTGAATTTCCCTCTGTTTTTCAACGTGGACCCAAATAAGCTCATTTCACAGGGGGAATCTAAGTGTACTATGTGTGTACAGTCTCAGGGCTTCTTTAAGTAAAAATTCGTTTCTTTGTAATTAGCAGGCTTCCTAAATAACCCTGCTTTATCAGTGCAGCGAGAGTTTGCAGTGCGCCAGCCGGACTGTCCTTCCGAAGGGGGTGAGGAGAGGCAGCGCCTGCTCAAGGAGCCCTGAGGACACGCCTGAAGGGCAGGACGGGCGTGGGTCCCGGGCTCGCTCCTGACCCTGGGGCCCGTCCCTGCACCTCCCAGGTGGTGTTCTAGGGGATAATAATAGGCACCCGCCGGCTTAAGTCAGTGGGTTCACATGAGACCGGAGGCCCCGGTGGAGGCGAGGCCTGCGGGGGCGGGGGGCACTTGGGCACCGAAGCCGGGGTGGCTGCCCCGGCGGCTCTGTGGCAGGAAACGGCCTTTCCTCCCTTGCTGTTTCTTTTTGAGTGTGAGGCAAACTACAAAATTCCCCCACAGATGGTTAAGGAACCAAAATCGGACACACTCACTCGCCTGGGGGGGTTTTACTCAAGGGACCACTTGACTCTGCAACTCCGAATGCAGAAACTGGGCCTCAGAACACAGGCTGCTCCGGGCAGCCACTTCCAGGCTCCCCGGAAAGGCCCTTGGACCCGGGGCCTCGCCCTGACCCCGCGCTCTCGGGAAGTAATTTGAATAGGCAGGGGTCTGTGTGAAGTTGCTAGTTAGGTGATGGGACTCAGGCAGATGTGACATCTGTTGACTCCCCAAAGAAAATAAAAATTAGGAAAGGATTAAGGAAAACTCCCCAGTTTGTCCAGAGCCTTGATTCCACTTTTCACCACCATTTTCAAGGATAAAAGAGATTGACTTTGCCCCAGGATCAGTAAAAAATAACATTCACCTATGTATCTCTATAGCCATTCCTTCATCCATTCAGACGCTATGGCATTCACTGGACAGGTGGGGTTTGCCCAAGCCCGGTCCACCTGTAAACCCCCAAAAGCTGCCCAGCCCTAGGCCCGGGGCACTGCAGCTGCCCATCCTGTGAGCCCCATTAACGTGGCTGGTACCTGCCTTGGAGGGCATCTCCCCCACTCTCCTCTTTTTTAACCTCACTCTGCCTGAGCTTTGACCCCCGGGGATGGACTTGGACATGGGGCAGCCATGAACTCGCTGAATTTGTCTTCAGAATTGTGTGTTCTGAGATTTTTGCCCCTGGTCAAGGACCCAGCTGTTAACCATATTGTCAAAAGACCTGAAACCCCAATAATGCAATAGCATCTCTGACATTTGCCCAGAAAAACAAGACATTCTAAACTTACAACTCCTGATACCTTTTGTAATCAGGCAAAATCCAGTAACATCATTTAGCTACACACGTAGAAGTTAGTTAGCATCCTTTCAAAAGCGCTGGAATTTTTTCCAAGCCATTCCCTGCCACTCACAACCCCTCATCATACCTTCCTATTGAATGCCCTGCCCCACCATCTCCACCTCCCTCCCTCATCCTCCTCTCCCCTACTCTGTCCCCCCACGCCCACCTCTCTCCCCTGACCCTTCGTCCACCACTTTCCACCTCCTGGGTGGTGAAGGGTGTCACTCAGCCCCAGACCCAGCTGTTAAGCAAAGACTGAAGAGAAGGCAGCCTCCGTGGACTGGGAACAGATGCCCACACTTCTAGATCGCATCGTTACCCCGAAAGCCGCAACCCCAGGATCCACGTCTTTCCTGGCCCTGCCGGCTCTCCTAGTCCTTGAAGACTCTAGGTCCTCCTGTCTGGCAGAGCTGCCCTCCCAGGGCTGCAGATCTATTCCAACAGGCTGGAGGGTGCCCCGCAAGCGCAGATCTAGTCCAAACAAATTTCAGTTCCTTTGGAAATGGCTGCTTCCAGAGTTCCCGATAAAGAAGATCTTTAACCAGCCCTTACCACCATCCCTTCTGCTGGGCAACCAGAGGCACCTACTGTTCTGGAAGTTCCTTTCCTGCATCATCTAGTGGAAAGGAGGTTAGAGGGGCAGAAGGGCTTGCCGGAGACTAGGAGGATCCGTCTGACCAGAGGGCCCTGAGGTGTAGAACTTGCACCAACATTCATTGATACTGCAGTGAGCCAGGTGCTTTGAGAGGCTCTGGGAGCAGAAAGACAAATGAGACAAAAAAGCCACACACATGGACTTCCCAGGTGGTCCACTGGTTAAGACTATGTATTAATATTTCCAAGGCAGGGAGCATGAGTTTGATCCCTGTTTGTGGAACTAAGATCCCACATACCGCATGGTATGGAACGACAAATGGTGCTAGAAAACCTGAATATCTCTTTGCAAAAACAAGCAAAAAAAACAAAATAGCAACAACCATCCCCACCCCCCCGACACACACAAGTTTGGACACAACACCCCAAGTCTTGGGGAAGCCCCTCCTTATCTGTGTTCTCCACTATCTAAGATCAGTGCATCAAAAATTAGATCAAAATGTAGGGGCTTAGCAACGTTGTTAACCGACTACGTGTGTGACAAATGTTAGCTGCTTCAGTCGTGTCCAACTTTTGTGACCTATGGACCGTAGCCCACCAGGCTCCTCTGTCCACAGAATTCTCTAGGCAAGAATACTGGAGTGGGTAGCCCATTCTCTTCTCCAGGGGATCTTCCTAACCCAGGGGTCGAACCTGAGTCTCCTGCATTGCAGGCAGATTCTTTACCATCTGAACCATCATCAGTTCAGTTCAGTTCAGTCGTGTCCGACGCTTTGCGACCCCGTGAATCGCAGCACGCCAGAACCATCATAGTCCAATGCAAAACAAAGAGTTTAACTTTTAAAAGTAGGAGCTTAGACCACAACGATCATCTTATTGTCTCTCAAGGTTTCTGTGGGTCAGGAATCCAGGGAAGTTTTAGCTGGGTAGGGTCTCTCTCAGGCACAGTCAGATAACAGCAGAGGAGAACAGGGTGGGGCTGGCAGGTTGGGCTTCCCCAGAACACAGCAGCCTGGGGGCAGCTGGGCAGGAGGAGAGCTTCAATCAAGGGCAGTCCACAGGCCGGACCTGCGTGGCTCCTGATAACCTTCCACTGGAAGTCACACACTGTCACTTTTGCTGTTCCCGTGATTCCAGGCAAGTCACCAGCCCGCCCAGTTTCAGGGGAGGGGACACAGACCCCACCTCTCAACAGGAAGAGCATCCAGGGCACACCGTGGAGACACATGTGGGACAGGAAGTGTCGCTGGACCAGCCTGGAAATGCCTTCGCCACAGCAGGGTTCCCTGGAAGCAGCACTGGAGAGGGATTTGGGGGCGTGTGGTCTGCTGCGTAGTCGCCAAGTCGTGTCCGACTCTGCGACCCCATGGACTGCAGCACGCCAGCCCTCCCTGTCCTTCACCATCTCCCAGAGTTTGCTCAAACTCATGTCCATGAGTCAGATGTCATCCAACCATCTCATCCTCTGTCTCTCCTTTCTTCTGCCCTCAATCTTCCCCAGCATCAGGGTTTTTCCAAGGTGAAAGTATTAGAGCTTCAGCTTCTGCATCAGTCCTTCCAGTGAATATTCAGGGTTGATCTCCTTTAGGATTGACAGGTGTGATCTCCATGCTGTTTAAGGGACGCTCAAGTGTCTTCAACATCACAGTTCAAAAGTATTTATTCTTTGGTGCTCAGCCTTCTTTATGGTCCAACTCTCACATCCATACATGACTACTGGAAAAACCATAGCTTTGACTAGACGGACCTTTGCTGGCAAAGTGATGTCTTTGCTTCTTAATACATTGTCTAGGTTTGTCATAGCTTTTCTTCCAAGGAAAAAGCGTCTTTTAATTTCATGGCTACAGTCACCATCCACAGTGATTTTGGAGTTCAAGAAAATGAAATCTGTCACTGCTTCCAGTTTTTCCCCATCCATTTGCCACGAAGTGATGGGACCAAATGGACCATGATCTTAGTTTTTTGAATGCTGAGTTTTAAGCCAGCTTTTTCATTCTACTCTTGCATCTTCATCAAGAGGCTCTTTAGCTCCTCTTCACTTTCTGCCATTAGAGTAATACCATCTGCGTATCTGAGGTTGTTGATATTTCTCCCAGCAATCTTGATTCCAGCTTGTAATTCATCCAGTCTGGCATTTCACATGATGTACTCTATATAGAAGTTAAATAAAAAGGGTGACAATATACAGCCTTGTAGTATTCCTCTCCCAATTTTGAATCAGCGTCTGCTTTCAATAAAAAGCTGAGAGGAAGGGAGGGAAGGAAGGAGGGAGTGGGAGGAAAGGGGAAAGAGCCCGGCACGGGTGTGGGTCAGGTGAAGTCTGACCCCAGACTGGTGCCCGGTGGCTTGGGAGCACAAATCACACCACAGCTACCTGCTCCCTGCAGAGAGGGGGCCAGCCTTTTGTACCGTCACCCAGGCAGAGAGGAGGGATATAAACTGGGGGTGTGACTCTCATGTGCTGAAGCCTCTCTCTGGAGGAGAAGGCAGCTGGACTCCTGGCCAGCGCTCACAGCAGCTGGGGAATCGGTGTCGGCCTGTGAAGCTGGTCTGGGGGCTCTGCGGGAGTCCGCAGAATGACCACAAGCTCCGCCTATCCCTGCATTCATGCCCTTCTCTTTCCACCAAGAGGAGCCTGTTCCCCACTCCCTAAGTCCGGGTTGGGCCATGGGACTAGCTTTGGCCGATGAGACGTTAGTAAGCCCGATGCACGCAGAGGTCTGGAAAGTGCTTGTGTAGGGACCTTCCTGGTGGTCTAGAGGTTAAGCCTCTGCATTTCCAATGCAGTGGGAGTGGGCTCAATTCCTGACCCCCCGCGGGAACTAAGATCCCACATGCGAAGAAAATATTTTTTTAAAAAATTAGAACATATTGTCTCCTTTTTTAAAAAGTGCTTGTGTATGTATTGGCTTATGCTCTCCTGTGGCACTTGGAACCTTGAGACTGTGGGAACAAATCCAAGCCAACTCCCAAGGAACCACACAGAAGGGAACCAAGGCATTCTAACCAGTAGCTTTCATCTGCCTTCAGCTGCCAGAAATGTGTGTCAGGCCATCCTGAATCATGCAGCCTCACCTGGGCCATATGAGTCAGCCCAGGCAAGACCAGTAGAACCGCTCAGCTGAGCCCAGCTCAAATTGCCAACTCACAGAATCAAAGTGTTATAAATGCTTGTTATTTGAAGAGATTAAGTTTCTCAATTGTTTCCCACACATCAAAGCTAACTAATATAGGCATCAACGGTGTCCACTACAGAAATCTAGCTTCCCTAAAGGCTTGCTAACCCCCTATAATTGCAGGGAGGGAGAAAAAGAGGGACTTTCTCCTGGGTCTGGTCCTGGACCTCTAACTCAGGCACGCTACTCACACTGACCTGCAGAGTGAGCCAAAGACCAAGGCTATTCCCTGCGTAGCCAGAGGCCACCACCCCATAAATGAAACCTGTGGCCAAGCCGGAGGCGCGGGGGCCTAAGGATCCTGGAGGTATGTAGGAACAAGCCCTCAAGGAGTTCCCAGAGTAATGACCTCCAAGCCCATACTTTTTGCCCTTAGGTCTCTGACCTCTGGGGCCCCAAATTTGGGATCCAGGTAAAAGTCAGGGTCACTGGGTCATCTTTCCAGTTGCCACAGCTACAAATTAGATCCAGGGAGCTTTGTCAGCAGGTTTGGGAAATGCCAAGCTGTCCCTTGCAAAATATTTTTTGGGTCTCTTGGATAAGGATTTCAATATTAAATGTTAAGATTTTGCTATGATTAAATTCTCACTGGGCACAAGGAAAGAGCTGTAACTACATTTCAATGTAGCATTTGAAGGGATTTAGTGATTTTCCATTAATTTTTTTTAAATGTCAAGGGTATATATCTTTCTTCGAGGACTCAGCCTATGGCAAATTTCAGATTTAAAAAGACCCAGCGATGGACTTACAAGACCAAGAAGGGGAGGCAAAAATCTACAATTCAAAAATTATGAAGCTGCTAAGTTTTCAGTTAATTCAAAAATCATCTCAGTGGAAAATTTTGTAAGCTTTCCATGCATAATCAGAGATCTGGTTTGGAATTGCAACGGAAATGAACCATTGTAAGAGCTTGCTTTCTGACTCAAATGATCAACCTCAGATCAAAGGCACTGGTGAATGATCAGATCTCAGTACTGAGAACCCAAACGAAGGACCCCAGTGATGCTATAACAAGGAGACAGGTCAAGCCCTCTCCCTCCCCTTCCCAGCCTCTCTCCCTCTCCCCAGCCCTGCCTCGCCACCAAGAACACATGCAGAAGGTGCAGTCTTCAATTTTATGGAGCAATGAGATTTGTAGTAAATATTTACTAGCTTCTTAGTAAATACAATTAGAATTCTGGCAGCGCTTGGCACGGCTATTTTATTAGAATTAGCTAAGGTTTACCTGCAAGTCTAAATGGATACCACAGAGCAGAGCGGTGAAGACATGAACGTGCAAATGAGAAACTGGTGCTGATCACAGCACGAGGGCAGGGTCTTCCTGTCTCTGGGAGCAAAGGGCCTGGTCAGGGAGCCCGTGCCACGGCAGAAGTCCACCTCTCCAGCCTTCTATACCCTCTGCGGGCAGGCACCTTCATCTCTCCCTAGCACAGTGTCGGGGGAGAAGTGGGCCTGCAGGTACCCTCTCAGGGCAGGGCTGGGAGCATCTGCTCCAGAACACAGGTGGCTGAGATCTGCCCAAGGTTCCAGAGCCCCCAGACGGCGCAGCCCAAACCATAACCTCCTAACTCCCACTCCAGTGCTCGGAACACTCTGAGCCCACCCGCTAACCCTTAAATAACCATGTGCTTCCCCCTCGGAAAAAGGACTCTCACCCGTGACACCACTCCTGGGTACCTACTCTAGAGGAATACAAACTTCAGTTCTCGGCAGCATTCGTCACAGTAGCCAAAAGCCAGAGGCGACCCCATGCCCGGCAGCGGATGACTGGTAAATGCAGCGTGCTGTGGCCACGCCGCGGGCTGCAGGTAAAAGGAACAAAATATTGCCACCTGCTCTACATGCACGACCTTGACATCACCACGTTAAGTGGAGGACTGCCAGACACAAAGGCCTATGTGCTGTAGAGTCCTGTATATAAATGTCCAGAATCGGCCAGTCTACAGAAAGTAAACCAGTGGTTGCCTGGGGCTGGAGGCAGGGAAACGAGGCGACCACTGAGCCTGAGTGGTTTCTTCTGGGGGTAATGAACTTGTTCTAAAATTGAGTGTGGTGATGGTTGCACAACCTTCCAAATATACCAACAACCACTGAACTGTACACTTCAAAAGAGTGAATTGTATGGTATGCAAATTACATTCAATTTTTCAGAAAGGACTTTCGCTGGACGGGCATGGGTGACACTGTGAGCTCCGGTCCGACCCCGGCTCCCCTACTGACCAGCTGTGGAGCTTTGGGGGATTTATCTCGGCCTCTGCCCTCCCGTCTCCCCAGCTCTGGAGCTGCCGAGGTGATCAAGTGAGCCACCCGGGGAGCTGGGCTTGGGACCAGCAGGGCTTTTAAACAAGGCGGCCTCAGGAAACACTCAATGGAGGTCCTTCCCGTTTCTAGAAGTTTCCAGAAAGAATTTTCTCCTCCCTCAGGGACCTCAGACTGACCTCAACCCTGGCAGAGCACAGCGCCATCTGAGAGTTTTGTCACAACAAGGTACAAGTGGCTTTGATGACAGCTTTC
Organism: Cephalophus harveyi; assembly: GCA_006410635.1. Classification (NCBI taxonomy): domain Eukaryota; kingdom Metazoa; phylum Chordata; class Mammalia; order Artiodactyla; family Bovidae; genus Cephalophus; species Cephalophus harveyi. The sequence goes on along the minus strand of SJYT01001208.1, from coordinate 98,389 downwards.
GGCAGAACAAGCCCAGGGATCTGTATCGCAGACCCCACGGACCCACCTCCCTGACAGAGCCCACCTTTGCGCTGTATGTAGTCCAAGCCCTGCCCTGGGTGCCTCAGAACTAACTGCTGATTGGCTACACCCATGATTCTCCTAGCCAATGATTGGCGTAGCACAGAGCACATGACCCAATCCTAGCCAATGAGATGGGGGAGGCTGGCTTCTGAGGGATACTGAGAGAGGTTTCTTGGCTGATAAGCAACAGAAAGCAGAGATGACGTGTTTTCTTATGTTGGTCGGGGCTGCAGGTGACACAGAGTCGTGTCAGCCACTTTGCAGCCACCTTCCTTAGAGAGAAGGCTGCACGCTGCAACGAAAGATCCTGTGTGCTGCAACTAAGTCCCAACACAGCAATAAATAAGTATTTTTTAAAATAAAATAAAGTGAAAAGTGAACTAAGTCCCAACATAGCAATAGTAAATAAATAAATATTTTTAAAAATAAAATAAATAGTGAAAAGTGAACTAAGTCCCAACACAGCAATAAATAAATTTTTTTTTAATAAAATAAAAATAAAGTGAAAGGTGACAGTCACTCAGTTGTCCCACTCTTTGTAACACATGGACTATATAGTCCATGGAATTCTCCAGGCCAGAACACTGGAGTGAGTAGCCTCTTCCTTCTCCAGGGATCTTCCCAACCCAGGGATCAAACCCAGGACTCTCGCATTTGAGGCAAAGTCTTTACCAACTGAGCTATCAGGGAAGCCTGGATAAAAATAAAATGATATATTAAAAAAAAAAAAGATGCCACTGTGGGGTGAATTGGTCAGCACAGAGCTGCGCTCCCTGGGAAAGGACATGCGGCTCTCTTTGTTGTTGAATCCAGTTGGATCAAGTGGCTGAAGTGTCCCAGCTGACAGTGTGTGAGGTGCAGAGGACCCCAGCCTGTGATGACGAGGGGTGATTTCACTGGTACAGGGCATCTCGTGTCACCAGAGGGACCGCCAGTAGGCATATTTTCCCAATAGATTTCTAACTAAGCCACCGGGTTGTTCTCTCCTGGAGTCACGTGCTTTTCTCTCCAGGGCGTGGCTGCAGAGAGGGTATTTCTTCTTCTATGATGGATAGGCGTGCTGGGCTTTAGGACTAGTTGCTAGAAAAGAAACATGACGCCTTGCTTATGTACAAACTTCGCCATTCACTTGAACTTTTCTCTCTGTGTCTGATCCTTGACCCTGAAATAGAGAGGATATCAATCCCACTGACGCTGTGACCTAGGACTCTTCTCAGAGGTACCCCGAGAGGCTGGAGCCGGCATCACATCCTTCTTCCTGGCTCAGGGAGGAGCTGCCAGGAGAAGGCTCCCATGAGGCTTTGGAGAGATGCTTGCTCCGGCTTGCAGCTTGGGGTCCCCTTTAGGAGACTGTGGTCTTGCAGACCCCGGTCTGTCCTGGAGGTCTGGAGGCTGGGGCCAGCTCCACCTCTACCTCAGTTTCTCCTGTTGACCAAGAGGCCTGGAGGATTTCCATCCCCTTCCTATCACAGGTGTGCTGATTCCACCATGATGGTGGCAGGTGGCAGGAGGAACAAAGGGCCACTCTCAGAGAAGAGCCCATTCATTCATTCATTCATTCTGTGACGTGAGCTGGATTCCTTAGGCTCCACAAAGGCAGCAGCGGTCCAACTGCTTCTCCAGTCCAGCTGGGGCCATCCAGACTCAGAAAGAGGGGAGGGGTCTTCAGGCAGTGAGCCCGAGATGGGCTGGGGCGGGGAGACACCACAGTGTCGTGCACTCTGGACAAAGAGGAGCGGCAGGGACACCCCTGGGGTGTCAGCAGCTGTGCTGGGAATGTTCCGAGCGGCTCTGAATCCTGCCTGAGGGCTCCGGGCTCAGGTCGATGAAAGAAGAGGGGCGGGATGCTCGAATCTCTGGGCCGAGTGTAGACCGAGGCGGCCCCGGGGCGGGCTGCTGCGAGCAGGCAGGCCTGGCGTCTGCCGAGGGTCTGCCGGGAGCAGGTGGGAGGGCGGGGCTGATGTGAGGCGGGCGGAGGCTCTGTCAGCAACAGGCCTGGGTGACCACCTGGCCATCGAGGGAGAAGCCGAGGTGGACGCTGAGGCTTCGAGGGCTCTGGCCTGGGCGCCTGGGGCGGGGGTGCAGGAAGAGTGGATCTGGGGAGGGTGGGTGGCACGACCTTGCTCGTGGGCAGTTTGAGGCTCCCGTCCCATGTCCTGGGGAGACCCGAGGGAGCTGTGGGGCAGCAGGAGTGCTGGAGCTCAGGGCTGGGGGCCGTGGACGTGCATGCAGGGGCCCTGCAGTGGAGGAAATGCACCCACAGGGCCCCAGCCGGGCGGTCCTTCTCGGCAGGGAGCCTAGTGGACCAAGGCCTGGTGAGTCCTGGCCTCGCTTGGTTCCCGTGAGCTTGAACACCTCAGAGGACGAGGGGAGAGTCAGGAGAGCGGGAAGGAGGCCTCGGTGATAGACATTGCCCGTGGACACTCATCATTTAATTTAGGGTGGTAAAAATCACTCAGACTGAATTTCTCCCCAAGGTGCTGGAACTCCCTACTTTTAGAACGGGGTTAGCTCCAGCGAGAGCGAGGCGAAGCCAGCTCGCTGGGAGACCGTCCAGGTCTCCTCCGGGCTGGCTGGCTCCACCCCGGCCTCCGTATCCCCGTGACCCATTGCAATCGTCAGACCTGCTCCCTCCCGCGATGTCACCCACCGAGCAGCCCTCACCCTTGAACCCGAGGCCCCAGGTGAGACAATGAGCCTTGGCCGCTTTCAAGCCCCTGCTCCCTGCTCGCTCCTGCCTCCAAAACTGAGCTTCCTCTCCAAGCTTCCAGCAGAGATTTATAAAGATTTAATAGCCGAGGGCTGTAATGAGAGCTTAGATTATTAAGATCTCATCTCTCTTTGAAAATATCTCATGAAGTATTCTCTTAAATAATTAAAACTAAATCCCACCTATCAAAATAAATGAAAAGGCATGTTTGGCTCCAGGGTGTCCTCGAGTGGCTTCTCAGGCCACCAGCTCTCTTCTGTGGACTCTGTCCCCGGAGGAATTGGCTTAGAGTCTGGCCTTTCTAAATCCATCCTCTCCTTCTCTCAGGCCTGGGTTGTCCACAAGGACACTGGCCAAGTCACCAACCTTCCCGATATGCCGCCGTCCTGAAGACAGTCAGGCCCCAAAAATCATGCCGACATCAGAGGCTGACGCCAATTGGCCAATCCTAAAATAAGGATTTATATATATATATTCTGAGAATGCAGTTTTAGGAGGCGGAATTCAACCTCACTGGATGCCAGCGAGCTCATCACCTCCAAAAGCCAAGAGCTTGGACCGCTCAGGCTCTTGTGCCCAGGGCCAGCGATGCCCCGCAGAGCCCTGATCTGGAAAACCAGGGGCTGCCGCTTTGTGCAGTCTACCAGCTGGGTCCTCCCAGCACCCCCACGGCCCCACAGCTCAGTCCTCCCGAAACCACCGCAGACACGTTACTCCGCTGCTGAACTCACACAGTGAGTCTGGACACCGGAGAGGCTAATTAAAGAACGCCGGGCGCTATGTCTGCCTCTGGGGAGTGGACATGTAAAAGCAAGTAAGACACAGTCTTCCCCGGTGGCTCAGCCATAAAGAATCCACCTGCCAATGCAGGATTGAACCCGCAGGAGACTTGGGTTCAATCCTTGGGTCGGGAAGATCCCCTGGGGGAGGGCATGGCAACCTACTCCAGTATTCTTGCCTGGAGAACCCCACGGACAGAGGAGCCCAGCGGGCTACAGTTCATGGGGTCACAGACAGCCGGACACGACTGAAGCGACTTAGCACATGGATTACCCTGAAAGGGCTTTGCTTTAGCAGGGAAGGAGCCAACATGCGCACAGTGTGGTCAGTACAGGTGGGGGACCCAGGGCTCAGGGCCTGGGGTCATCGAGTGGGGCTCCCCAGTAGAGGGGAGGCCTGAGCAGAGTGAGCCGGCTGAGGGGTCCAGGCAGGGGGCCTGGCAGAAGCAAGAGCTGGAGGGGCACAGGCAGGGGATGCCCGGGTGAGCCCCACCAAGGAGCAGCCTAGGTGGATGTACGCTGATGGGCATCCTGGAGAGTCCCTTGGGGGCCCCTTGGGGGCTGGACCAGGAGATCGGGGCAGATGGAACGGGGAGCAGGTTCGGGGCAGCACAGGACCACGAGCAGAAGGCTCGGTTTAGGGAGGTGTCGGAGGCGGACGGGCTGGGGGCTGGCGAGCCAGGTGATGTTCTGGATGGCGGCTTGGATGGCTGGATCGACGGGGTGCCACCTGCTGAAATGGGGGCCTGGGAGAAGTCACGGACCGTGCGAGAAGGGCTGGGCGCGGGCCAGTGCTGGGAAACAGCAGAAAAGCGAGTTTCTAGGACGGCGTGGTTAGTCATCCAGCGGTGCCCCTCCCAGGACCTGCGGGGGTCAGGCTCCATGCAGGCAGGGCCACATGGGCCATTAGTACCGGGTCCCTGCACCATAAAGACCGGAGACCTCCGTCAGATGACCTCCCCGCCCCGAGTGGAGGTAAAATCACCTATCGGACAGAATGAGACCCCCGAGTGGAGGTAAAATCACCTATCAGACAGAATGAGACCCTCCAGGAATGCCCCGGGGCCCGGAGGCTTTTCGGAGGTGAAGCCTGGCTGAGCCTGGAGCGGGGAGATCCCTGGAGGAGGGGGAGGGCCTGTGGGGAGAAACCCAGAGGTTGTCCGTGGGCAATGCTCACGTGAGCGAAATTGCCCTGTTAAACGAGCACCTGAGCCAGACGCTTCCCAGCAAGAGCAGGACGAGGACGGCAGGAACCTTTCCGGGGCGGCCCTGTGTGTGAACCACACAAGGTCAGAGGTCTGAGCAGGTACCTTTCTCAGTGCAGACATCTGAGACCTGTACACGGCAAAGGGGCGTGCTCTAACTGATCAGTGCGGCCTGATGGCTTTCCTTTGGGTGCTCTGAAGGGCCCTGGGGAAGGGGTGTCCCCTTCCAAATCGTGCTTGGGGGTCATGAGGGAAAGCCCGGCCACAGGTGCACTTGCCAAAGGGGAGGGTCCAGAAGACCTTGGACAAAACCACTTCTCTGGAGTGAGTGTGGGGACGGGAGCCCACCGGGCAGGCAGCCCTGGGAAGGGAGGAGGTGCGGCCAGGCTGGAGGAGCCAGGATTGCGCGGGGCCTCGGCAGGACGGAGGTCGTCTGCGCAGAGGCAGAGAGGGGGCCCTGGGCCTGGGCGCTGCATGGTAGGGGGGACAGGGAAGGGACGGTTCTGCCGAGAGCGAGGGGATCAAGGCGCGAGAACATCTGGCTGCTGACTCCAGAGGGTCCCCAGGTGGCTTTGACCTCCAGCCCACATGTGACCCAGGAAGCAAGCCAGGTGCAGCTTCAGTTCAGTTCAGTTCAGTCGCTCAGTCGTGTCCGACTCTTTGCGACCCCATGAATCGCAGCACGCCAGGCCTCCCTGTCCATCACCAACTCCCTGAGTTCACTCAGACTCACGTCCATCGAGTCTGTGATGCCATCCAGCCATCTCATCCTTGGTCGTCCCCTTCTTCTCCTGCCCCTAATCCCTCCCAGCATCAGAGTCTTTTCCAATGAGTCAACTCTTCGCATGAGGTGGCCAAAGTACTGGAGTTTCAGCTTTAGCATCATTCCTTCCAAAGAAATCCCAGGGCTGATCTCCTTCAGAATGGACTGGTTGGA
>SJYT01001208.1:32847-92638 GCA_006410635.1 Cephalophus harveyi | reverse complement strand
TCAGCTTTAGCATCATTCCTTCCAAAGAAATCCCAGGGTTGATCTCCTTCAGAATGGACTGGTTGGATCTCCTTGCAGTCCAAGGGACTCTCAAGAGTCTTCTCCAACACCACAGTTCAAAAGCATCAATTCTTCGGCGATCAGCCTTCTTCAGAGTCCAACTCTCACATCCATGCATGACCACAGGAAAAACCATAGCCCTGACTAGACGGACCTTAGTCAGCAAAGTAATGTCTCTGCTTTTGAATATGCTATCTAGGTTGGACATAACTTAGGGCCCATCAATCTCTCAGGTTATGAGAACGTTCCAGTGACAGAGCACGCAGGCCAGTTTTTCTGTGAAATAATCTAGGGGTGTTTATTGTAAGAGTAGGGGCATGCTTACTCCTTGGAAGAAAAGTTATGACCAACCTAGACAGCATATTAAAAAGCAGAGACATTACTTTGCCAACAAAGGTCCATCTAGTCAAAGCTATGGTTCTTCCAGTAGTTACATACGGATGTGAGAGTTGGACTATAAGGGAAGCTGAGTGCCAAAGAATTGATGCTTTTGAACTGTGGTGTTGGAGAAGACTCCTGAGGGTCCCTTGGACTGCAAGGAGATCCAACCAGTCCATCCTAAAGGAAATCAGTCCTGAATATTCACTGAAAGGACTGATGCTGAAGCTGAAACTCCAATACTTTGGTTACCTGATGTGAAGAGCTGACTCGTTTGAAAAGACCCTGATGCTGGGAAAGACTGAAGGCGGGAGGAGAAGGGGACGACAGAGGATGAGATGGCTGGATAGCATCACTGACTCAATGGACGTGAGTTTGGGTAAACTCCGGGAGTTGGTGATGGAGAGGGAGGCCTGGCGGTCGCAGTCAGACGTGACTTAGCGACTGAATTGAACTGAACTGAGGGGCATGCCTCACTGATTGCACTTTGCAGATGCTGCGTTTTTACAAATGGGAGGTTTGTGGCCACTCTGCCTTGGGCAGGCCTGCCGGCACCATTCTGCCAACAGCATTTGCTCACCTCGCGTGTCTGTGTCACAGTTTTGCTAATTCTTGAAATAGTTCAGGCTTCTCGTTATCATTTGGTGGTGACCTGTGCCCAGTGGTCTTCAGTGTGACTCCCCATAGGCTCAGACGATGCTGTAGAACTTTTTAGCAAGAAAGTGTTTTTAATTGCAGCAAGTACTTCTTTTAGACATAATGCTATTTATTGTTCCATATTGACAGACTCCACCTTAGTGTGCACATGACTTCTATAATGCACTGGGAGCCAGGGAATTCACGGGAGTCCCTTCACGGTGGCATTTGCATTACGGTTGTGGTCTGGGACGGAACCCACAGTATCTCAGATCTCTCTGGACGATTTTTGTCTGTGGGTCTCAATAAAGTTATTTTCATCTTGAGTTGGGAGAAAAACCATGATGCTCAATTTTCCTAACTTGTCCCTGGGTTAAAAGAACCCTCCCGGGACTTCCCTGGTGGCCCAGTGGCTGAGACTCCGTGCTCCCGGTGCAGGGCGCCTCGGTCCCATCCCTGGTCAGGGAACTGGATTCCACATGCTGCAGCTAGAACCTGGAGCGGCCACATACACATTAAACAAAAGAACCGATCCCATACCCTAGGTGTGCACTGGTTGCTCACCCTGGCCCCCAACCCCATCGACCCCTTGGGGCACCCCAACTCCCCTCCCCCCTCAGCCGGTACCCCACCCTCCAGGCCTGTCCCCAGTCTCTGGAGAAGGAAGATGTGGCCCTCGGTGGTGACCTCAGCCTTGGCCCAGCTGGCTCTTCCCGATTCAAACCCTCGTGGGGAAGGAGGCAGGTGGTGAGGGACCAGGAGGGGACATGGGAGCCCCTGAGCGTGGCTCCCAGAGAAGCCGTAATGTGCATCTGAAAAGGAAGCGCCTCTGCCCCGTGGACACCATTAATAATAATAAAAAAGTAATAGGCTGCCCTCCCCTGTGGCTGGGCCCAGCTCTCTGAGCGCACCTCAGAATCACCTCACTTGACCCTCACTGCCGCCCCACAGGAGCTTGCATCATCTCTGTTTTAGAGAGGAGAACGATGAGGCCCAGAGAGGGGAAGTAACCCACCCAGGGTCACACAGCCCCTGAACCCTGGAGCGGAGATCTGAGTGCAGCCGCGGAAGCCTGGGCCTCCCGCCTTCCACGTCACCAGCGGCCCCAGCAGAGAGCCAAGCTCAAGGGCAAGCTCACGACTCAGCAAGCACACACAGCATCAAAGCAGACACTTGAGATGGGCTTGGTCTGTCCTCCCGGCCCCTAACCACCCCGCAACAGGCCCCTGGGGTCTCGGTGACTGCACGTGACCTCCCAGCCCCCCGACTCCTCTCCCAATCTGGGCGCTGATGCAGCTGCACTATCCTCCTCGGAGCGGGTCACCCCGTGACCTCTTCCCTGTTCCTGCTCATGGGAGACCAGGTTCCGGGGAGTCTCTGAGTCCTGGGCAGGCAGCTTCCCGCACAGTCCGTTCTATGAGGTCCTGGTGCTGAAAAGCAAAGGGCTTTGATGATCTTCGGCCCTCCGGGCGTTTGTAGAAGCACACCTCCTTAGCATCACGGCCTTCTTTACCAGGGCCAGGCCCCAAGGCCCAGATCTGACGTGTTCTCTGGGTGTCCCTGCCATGAACCCCAATGTCTTCACAGCCCCGGTGGACAGTGCCGGGCGAGGCCAGGTCCTACGTCAGGCCCGCCCCAGCAGGTCACAGATTTCTGGCCCCAGGGGTCACAGGTTTCTCAGAAGCCAGGACGACCACCCTGCCCCTCCCAGTAGAAAGTGTTAACCCCCCCAGGGGTGACCCTCAACCAACTGACCGGAAGCCACTGGATAAACACCAGCCTCCCCTCCTTCTGACCAGCCATCCCGAGGCGTGTGATACACGCTTTCTGGGCGTCCACAGCAGCCCGAGCCCGGGACCCCCCGGGATGGCAGGGCCTTCTCTCTGCCTGCGGGTCCCCCCGCCTCCCGGGTCCCCTAGACGGAACTGCTTGCTCCCAAGCTCGTTTTCAGCTTCTGCTTCCCAGGCGCTCAGGGCGCACTGGGACCTCTCTGAGCCCCAACCTCCTCACCCACAAGGGGGCATAAAAGACTGCATGGTCACCTCGGGAGGTTAGACAACTGACCCCGGTGTGGCCTGGGCTGTGACCACAGGGCACCGGGCCCTGCAATCTCCAGGGCAAGACCCGGAAGCTGAGAAATGTCCTAACGCAGAGTCTCGCTTTTGGTACCTGTGGATGCCTGGTGTATTCTTATTTGTTGATTGTTGGTGTAATTTTTGTTGATTTGCTGATTATCATTTGTTGATTCCGGGTCTACACAGCCACAAATATTCACGCATCTCCAACCACGTTCCCTGCTGTTTGCCAGCTCATTCAAGCAAACCCCAGAACATCCTAACTACACATTCGCCTCCCGGATCGTGGACAGGAGAGGGCCCTTCCCCTGCTCGCTCTGGGAGAACACGCGCCGATTAGTGGGAAAGGTGTCACCAGCGGGTAAGCAGCTCACAGAGAGGTCAGCTCCGGCCAGCTCCGCGCATTCAGAAAGCCGACCGCAGTGGCGGGGCCCCGCTCCATGCAGGCGCCGCTGAGGCTTTGCGATGGGCTTCCCTGATAGCTCAGCTGGTGAAGAATCTGCCTGCAATGCAGGAGACCCCAGTTTGATCCCTGGGTTGGGAAGATCCCCTGGAGAAGGGAACAGCTACCCACTCCAGTATTCTGGCCTGGAGAAATCCATGGGGTCACAGAGAGTCAGACACAACTGAGCGACTTTCACTTTAACCCCGGGCAGCCACACACCTCGCTGCTTCCCCTCCCCTGGGTCCAGCCCCCGGGACTGGCACCTACCAGTTGCCACCTGGGTTGTCGCGATAAATCGTGACACACCAGCATGCCAAGGAGGGTGTGCAGAAGGGGTGACAGCCAGCGCATCCCTACGCAGGCCCGACACGGCTGCTTGCGGCGGGCAGGGTGCACGGGCGCGGCGGTTAGCCGCACGGGAAGCGGGCCGCTGGCGCGCAGGGCGCTGAGTTCTCAGTTAGTTAATCGGTGGATTCGTTCAGCCGTGCTGGGTCTTCGGAGCTGCGTGTGGGTGCTTCCCGGGTCGCGTGCAGCAGGAGTTCCTTGCGTGAAGGCTTCTCACTGCGGTAGCTTCTCCAGTTGCGGAGCCCAGGCTTCAGCAGTCGTGGCTCCAGGCTCCAGGGCACCACAGCTTCGTGGCCCCGCGGCATGCGGGATCGCCCCGGGCCAGGGGCCGAGCCTGGGCCCCCTGCACTGGCAGGGGATTCTTTCCTGCTGAGCCCCTAGGGAAGCCCTTCTGCTTTTTTTTTTTTTTTAAGACTGTATTTTTTTTATGGGTTTTAATTTTGTTATCTATTTTTAGCCACACACTTTGTGTGCGGCACTTGGAACTTCCTTGACCAGGCATGGAGCCCATGACCCCTGCAGTGGAGACAGAGCCTCAGCCACTGGCTCAGCAGGGAAGTCCCAGCCCTGCTTCTCTCACAGCGACTCCGCCAAGGCCCGGCTCTGGGGCACTTGCAGCCTTGCGGTGCAGCCTGGTCCAGACGCTGGCTGGGCCCTGATGCCCAGCTCTGCAGAAGAAATCGCTGACCTGGGAGCTGGGGGATGCAGGGCAGATTGCTGCTGCGGGCAGAGAGGTCTCTGGGGCCCAGAGAGGCTGGGACAGTGTTTACAGCAGCCTCAGAGCCCAAGGTGCTAAAAATAGCTGGGGCCTTGCCCCTGAACCCACTCCTCCTGGCCGCCCGGCAGGTGGTAGGACAGGAATAGACCCCCAGCATGGTGGGCATAGGCTGCTGGCACCTCACGGGGTGGGGGGTGGGGGGTCACCCTCCAGTTGCGGCAGAGGAGAAGCCTGGCGGCGGGACCCCAGGTCTGGGAGCTGAGCTGCAGCGGGGACGAGGGAGGAGGGATCGGGCCCTCGTCCTGCAGGGCCCCAGAGGCAGGCAGTTCTCACTAAGTGTTTTCCCAGGATGGGCGAGGGAAGGGCCCTCTCCCTGTCCACGATCCGGGGCGAGTGCGCAGGCAAAACATTCTGGGGTTTGCCTGAATGAGCCGGCAAACAGCAGGGAACGTCATTTGCAATATGTGAATATTTGCGGCTGTGCGGACCGGAATCAAGAGACGATAATGACGGGACAGGCCCCGCAGCTTGAGGCCAAGTACAGCCCCAAAGCAGAGCCAGCGTTGGGGGTCCCGGCCGTGTGTGACTGGGGCATCTGCACTCTCGGGGCGCACCTCTTCACCTGCCCTCGGGGACCGTGAGTCTGTCCTCACAGGGGGATGGGAATGGGGGGCTGCAGGGAGCAGGCAGCAGAGCCTGGCACCCGGCTCAGGGGTCAAGGGAGGACTCAGTCTCCTGCGGGCGACGTTTCTCTGGCCAGGGTGGGAAAGGTGGACATGAGCTGGGCATGAGCACTCTGTTCCCAGCGCAGAGGAGACGGAGGCCGGGCCCCCACCCAGCCTGCCTGGGATCCCCGCCCCGCTGATAAGAATAAGCTACCACTGGACAGCGTTCCCATCCAGAACTTCTGAGAAGTGACACGTTCTGGAGGCTAAAACGGTTTGGTCACCAAAATACAGCAGCTAGGGCGCCAGGCGTCCGGGCTGGAGGGCCAGCCCACAGTCTTTGCCGTTCAGCTCATGTCTTCAAAATACCGCACCCCAGGACTATTCCTGGTGTGGCCAGAGGGCAGCCTGGCTCCCCAGCCTGGGTTTGGAGCGCTGCAGGGCCTGGCACCTGGGAGCTAGGACAGGTACGTGGCCAGGGCAGGGCGTGGGGTGGGGTGCTGACTCCTGGCCCATCACCAGGAGGTGCAGATTTGGGGTCAGGAGAATCCCACGTGCCCCCTGGAGAGGCTGATGACTCGCAAGGCTAATCTGGGCTTTGAGTGGGTGCCCATAGCCCAGCCCTGTCCCCATGAGACCGCCGCCCTCCCTCCAGGTGGCAAATCCACCGACATCACACACCCCCATCCCCGCGTAGCCGGTGGTCACGCGGGAAGCTTCCTGCACCAGGCAAGCTGCCCGCAGTGGGGGGCACAAGCCCGGGCTGCAGCCAGCAGGCGTGGGCTCCCTCTCTGCAGCAGACCCTGGCCGGGACGGAGGGACAAACAGGCTGGAAGGGCGGGGACAAGCGGCGGCCCCCTGCCTCCGGGGCCTCCCAGAAGAGCCTGGCCCTCACGGAAGGCCTCTTGCCAGCAGGCACTTCAGGCGATGGAGCTGGTCCGTCTGGGCCCCAGGAAGACAGTCGCCCCTGCAGTCCCGAGCAGACCAAGCAAACAGCCCTCCCTGCCTCCCCTGCCCCGGCCAAGGCCTCCTGAGCAGACAGACAGGGGCCAGCTCTGCCTCCGGGCACCGCGTGTGCGCTTGGCGGCTGTCAGGAAACGTGTGCCTAGGCTCAGGGACCAGTGCTGGGCAGCACCTGTCTCTAGGGACCCCCCTCGAGACTGCTGTCACCGTCTGCCTCCTCGCCTGCGGTTCGGGACACCTCAACAGGCCGCTGCCCTGCTGGTGGGCATCCCCGTGAGGCCCAGGCATTCCCTGGGACCCAGCCCTCAACCCCTCTCCTGCCCGGCTTGGCCCCTCGGCTTGAGTCCCTGCTGGCTCTCCCAGCCTGCTTGCAAGGGTGGAAGGAGGAGGAGAGGGTCTGGAGCGATCCCCTGCCCCTGCGCACGTCCACCCTCTTCCACTGAAGCCCCCTCCCCCGGGGACCCCGCCCCACGCCTGAGCCACCACCCGCATGCCCAGGGCCCAGGCTGCAAGGGCCAACGGTCCAGGCGGGACGGAGGGCCCTCAGGGGCACAGGGGCAGGGTCCGGGGGCACAGCAGCCCCCTGGAGGGGGCACAGGGAACGAGGGGCACTTGGCTTCCACCAAAGGCCCCTCCCCTCAGCGTCTGGGGCTGCCGCCCACAGCGGATGCCCCTCCAGGGTGGGCTGAGGGCAGGAGGGGGATTCGCTCTGGACTTCTCCTGGGGTCCCTGTGCCTGCGCCCCCCGGAGAGCCGCCACAGTGGCTTCTGGAGGGCTTGGCACCCCAATCCCGCTGAGGGTCCTGGGGACACACAAGGGCTCCAAAGGCACCGTGTGCCCCTCCCCGCCCCCTACACGGTGCCTCCAAGGGTGCTTCTGGAAGTTCCTGGAGCCCAAGGTCTCCGTGGGTTCACCCCGCAGCCAGGCAGCCCCCCAGAGGCCTGTGTCCATCAGTGGGCCTCAGGCACCACACCCCCCAGGGAGCCGGGTAGGGCAGCGTCTCTGCCGAAACCACGTCCAGCAGGCACCCCCACCGCCCCGCCACCACCGCCCGAGGGCCCTTCCAGAATCGGCCTCCCCCCAGGTATGGAGGAGAAGCCCCCATCCTGGCAGCTCCTTCTCCCAGACCTGGGGTGAAGGGGCATGCCTGCTGCTACCGTCCAAACCCTTGCCCAGGCCGGCGCCCAGGGCCTCAGGCATGGGGCTGGGTCCCAGGACACGGGCCTTCGGCGGAAGAGGGTGGACAGCGCACGGGGGGCTCCTCCAGACCCTCCCTCCGTCTTCCGCCAGGACCTCTCCTGGGAAGCAGATGCCCTCCCTGGCCAGCCAGGGAGACCCAGCGGGCTTCTGCCCATCCAGGCGGCATCCACCCGGCCCCAGAGCGCTGATGGTCCCAGAGACGGGGGCCTTAGAGCCCCACAGAGGACCCCGTCCTGACGGGGGCGGCAGGGGGGGTGGCAGGCAGGGCGGCAGGGAGGGCGGGCCCGGATCAGGGGCCCTGGAAGGCGCCGGCCTGGGCGGGAATCCCGCCTCGGCGCTTCCTGCTGCTGGACTCCCCGAACTCCGGTCTCGGTAACAAGTGGGAGGAACTCCGGCTGTTGGAGGATGAAGCCCTGGAGGGTGATCACCGGCACGGCGCAGGCTCCGGGGGGTGAGGGTGGGCGGCATGCTCAGAGGATGGGCTGGAGGCGGGTGGCGGGAGGGCCAGGGCTGGGGAGGCGACAGGGCCCAGGTGGCCGTGGCTCCAAGCCCAGGGGCTGGTCTCAGTGGGGGGTGGGGGGTCACCCTCCAGTTGCGGCAGAGGAGAAGCCTGGCGGCGGGACCCCAGGTCTGGGAGCTGAGCTGCAGCGGGGACGAGGGAGGAGGGATCGGGCCCTCGTCCTGCAGGGCCCCAGAGGCAGGCAGTTCCCACTAAGTGTTTTCCCAGGATGGGCGAGGGAAGGGCCCTCTCCCTGTCCACGATCCGGGGCGAGTGCGCAGGCAAAACATTCTGGGGTTTGCCTGAATGAGCCGGCAAACAGCAGGGAACGTCATTTGCAATATGTGAATATTTGCGGCTGTGCAGACCGGAATCAAGAGACGATAATGACGGGACAGGCCCCGCAGCTTGAGGCCAAGTACAGCCCCAAAGCAGAGCCAGCGTTGGGGGTCCCGGCCGTGTGTGACTGGGGCATCTGCACTCTCGGGGCGCACCTCCTCACCTGCCCTCGGGGACCGTGAGTTTGTCCTCACAGGGGGATGGGAATGGGGGGCTGCAGGGAGCAGGCAGCAGAGCCTGGCACCCGGCTCAGGGGTCAAGGGAGGACTCAGTCTCCTGCGGGCGACGTTTCTCTGGCCAGGGTGGGAAAGGTGGACATGAGCTGGGCATGAGCACTCTGTTCCCAGCGCAGAGGAGACGGAGGCCGGGCCCCCACCCAGCCTGCCTGGGATCCCCGCCCCGCTGATAAGAATAAGCTACCACTGGACAGCGTTCCCATCCAGAACTTCTGAGAAGTGACACGTTCTGGAGGCTAAAACGGTTTGGTCACCAAAATACAGCAGCTAGGGCGCCAGGCGTCCGGGCTGGAGGGCCAGCCCACAGTCTTTGCCGTTCAGCTCATGTCTTCAAAATACCGCACCCCAGGACTATTCCTGGCGTGGCCAGAGGGCAGCCTGGCTCCCCAGCCTGGGTTTGGAGCGCTGCAGGGCCTGGCACCTGGGAGCTAGGACAGGTACGTGGCCAGGGCAGGGCGTGGGGTGGGGTGCTGACTCCTGGCCCATCACCAGGAGGTGCAGATTTGGGGTCAGGAGAATCCCACGTGCCCCCTGGAGAGGCTGATGACTCGCAAGGCTAATCTGGGCTTTGAGTGGGTGCCCATAGCCCAGCCCTGTCCCCATGAGACCGCCGCCCTCCCTCCAGGTGGCAAATCCACCGACATCACACACCCCCATCCCCGCGTAGCCGGTGGTCACGCGGGAAGCTCCCTGCACCAGGCAAGCTGCCCGCAGTGGGGGGCACAAGCCCGGGCTGCAGCCAGCAGGCGTGGGCTCCCTCTCTGCAGCAGACCCTGGCCGGGACGGAGGGACAAACAGGCTGGAAGGGCGGGGACAAGCGGCGGCCCCCTGCCTCCGGGGCCTCCCAGAAGAGCCTGGCCCTCACGGAAGGCCTCTTGCCAGCAGGCACTTCAGGCGATGGAGCTGGTCCGTCTGGGCCCCAGGAAGACAGTCGCCCCTGCAGTCCCGAGCAGACCAAGCAAACAGCCCTCCCTGCCTCCCCTGCCCCGGCCAAGGCCTCCTGAGCAGACAGACAGGGGCCAGCTCTGCCTCCGGGCACCGCGTGTGCGCTTGGCGGCTGTCAGGAAACGTGTGCCTAGGCTCAGGGACCAGTGCTGGGCAGCACCTGTCTCTAGGGACCCCCCTCGAGACTGCTGTCACCGTCTGCCTCCTCGCCTGCGGTTCGGGACACCTCAACAGGCCGCTGCCCTGCTGGTGGGAGCCTGGTGGGCATCCCCGTGAGGCCCAGGCATTCCCTGGGACCCAGCCCTCAACCCCTCTCCTGCCCGGCTTGGCCCCTCGGCTTGAGTCCCTGCTGGCTCTCCCAGCCTGCTTGCAAGGGTGGAAGGAGGAGGAGAGGGTCTGGAGCGATCCCCTGCCCCTGCGCACGTCCACCCTCTTCCACTGAAGCCCCCTCCCCCGGGGACCCCGCCCCACGCCTGAGCCACCACCCGCATGCCCAGGGCCCAGGCTGCAAGGGCCAACGGTCCAGGCGGGACGGAGGGCCCTCAGGGGCACAGGGGCAGGGTCCGGGGGCACAGCAGCCCCCTGGAGGGGGCACAGGGAACGAGGGGCACTTGGCTTCCACCAAAGGCCCCTCCCCTCAGCGTCTGGGGCTGCCGCCCACAGCGGATGCCCCTCCAGGGTGGGCTGAGGGCAGGAGGGGGATTCGCTCTGGACTTCTCCTGGGGTCCCTGTGCCTGCGCCCCCCGGAGAGCCGCCACAGTGGCTTCTGGAGGGCTTGGCACCCCAATCCCGCTGAGGGTCCTGGGGACACACAAGGGCTCCAAAGGCACCGTGTGCCCCTCCCCGCCCCCTACACGGTGCCTCCAAGGGTGCTTCTGGAAGTTCCTGGAGCCCAAGGTCTCCGTGGGTTCACCCCGCAGCCAGGCAGCCCCCCAGAGGCCTGTGTCCATCAGTGGGCCTCAGGCACCACACCCCCCAGGGAGCCGGGTAGGGCAGCGTCTCTGCCGAAACCACGTCCAGCAGGCACCCCCACCGCCCCGCCACCACCGCCCGAGGGCCCTTCCAGAATCGGCCTCCCCCCAGGTATGGAGGAGAAGCCCCCATCCTGGCAGCTCCTTCTCCCAGACCTGGGGTGAAGGGGCATGCCTGCTGCTACCGTCCAAACCCTTGCCCAGGCCGGCGCCCAGGGCCTCAGGCATGGGGCTGGGTCCCAGGACACGGGCCTTCGGCGGAAGAGGGTGGACAGCGCACGGGGGGCTCCTCCAGACCCTCCCTCCGTCTTCCGCCAGGACCTCTCCTGGGAAGCAGATGCCCTCCCTGGCCAGCCAGGGAGACCCAGCGGGCTTCTGCCCATCCAGGCGGCATCCACCCGGCCCCAGAGCGCTGATGGTCCCAGAGACGGGGGCCTTAGAGCCCCACAGAGGACCCCGTCCTGACGGGGGCGGCAGGGGGGGTGGCAGGCAGGGCGGCAGGGAGGGCGGGCCCGGATCAGGGGCCCTGGAAGGCGCCGGCCT
Source organism: Cephalophus harveyi (assembly GCA_006410635.1). Classification (NCBI taxonomy): domain Eukaryota; kingdom Metazoa; phylum Chordata; class Mammalia; order Artiodactyla; family Bovidae; genus Cephalophus; species Cephalophus harveyi. The sequence goes on along the minus strand of SJYT01001208.1, from coordinate 81,620 downwards.
GGGCGGGAATCCCGCCTCGGCGCTTCCTGCTGCTGGACTCCCCGAACTCCGGTCTCGGTAACAAGTGGGAGGAACTCCGGCTGTTGGAGGATGAAGCCCTGGAGGGTGATCACCGGCACGGCGCAGGCTCCGGGGGGTGAGGGTGGGCGGCATGCTCAGAGGATGGGCTGGAGGCGGGTGGCGGGAGGGCCAGGGCTGGGGAGGCGACAGGGCCCAGGTGGCCGTGGCTCCAAGCCCAGGGGCTGGTCTCAGTGGCCGGGGTGGGTGCAGCCTGTGGGGTCACTGCCCGGGAGCCAAGGCAGCCGGGTCCCCGTGGAGGTGCTTAGGTTGCCATGTAGGTGGGGGCGGTTCCCAGCAGCAGGGCCTCCTGGCCGGGTTCTCAGCCCCTCGCGGGTTCTGTGGACTTCCCAATCCTCTTCCCGGAGTCCTGCGTCACTTACATGCCCAGCCGTTCTCAGTATGCTGAGACGGGGGTTCAAGTCTCCAGCTGCGATTACAGACCCGTCTCCGCCCTCTCGTCATCAGACTTTGTGTTCCATGTTTGGAAGCTGCTTTTAGGTGCGTAACCACTTACTACTTTACGTCTTCCCGATGAACTGACCCTTTCATCAGTAAGAGTTCTCCCTCTTTGCCTCTAATAATATGCTTTGCCTTAAAATCTATTTTGTGTGATATGAACACAATCTCTCTAGCTTTCCTAGGCTGCTTGCAAGGTACAGGCATACCCACGTTATTGTGCTTTGCAGATATTGGAATTTTTACAAATTGAAGGTTTGTGGCAACACAGTATTGTCAGATGATGGTTAGCTTTTTTGGGGGGGCAATAAGGCATTGTCAGATTCAGGTATGTACACTGTATTTTAGATAATGCTATTGCACAGTTAATAGATTAGTGTAGTGTAAATACAACTTCTTTCCCCCAAACTTTAAACCATTTTCTTTTGTATTGGGGTATATCTGATTAACAGTATTGTAGGGGTTTCAGGTGAACAGGTAGGGGACTCAGCCATATATATATATGTATCCGTTTTTCCCCAAAACCCCCCTCCCATCCAAGCTGGCACAAAACATCGAGCAGCCCCACGTGCTATGCAGTAGGCCCTTGCTGGTTGTGCTGTTCTTAGCTGCTCAGTCGTGTCCAACTCTTTGTGGCCCGTGGACTGCAGTTCACCAGGCTCCTCTGTCCATGGGGATTCTCCAGGCAAGAATACTGGAGTGGGTTGCCATTCCCTTCTCCAGGGGATCTTCCCAACTCAGGGGTCAAACCCAGGTCTCCTGCATTGCAGGCAGATTCTTTACCATCTGAGCCACCAGGGGTAGCCCTGGTGGTTATCCATTTTGAATGGATATGCTCCTCTGTCCATGGGGATTCTCCAGGCAAGAATACTGGAGTGGGTTGCCATTCCCTTCTCCAGGGGATCTTCCCAACTCAGGGGTCAAACCCAGGTCTCCTGCATTGCAGGCAGATTCTTTACCATCTGAGCCACCAGGGGTAGCCCTGGTGGTTATCCATTTTGAATGGATAACCACTCCCAAACTCCCTAACTAACCCTTCCCCCAGTAAAGACCACTTCTATATGCCCTGGGAAATAGAAAACTTCCCGTGATTTGCTTTACTGTGATATTTGTTTTTTTGCAGTTGATCTGGAATTGAACGCACAGTATCTCTGAGGTCAGTCTGTATCTCCTTTTCCACACTCTTACTTACTGCCCATCTGTGCTTTTGTGTATAAAGTGTGTCTCTTGTAGACAGCACCAAGTTGAAACTTGCTTTTTTATCTAGTTCAGTTCAGTCACTCAGTTGTGTCCAACTCTTTGCGACCCCATGAACCACAGCATGCCAGGCCTCCCTGTCCATCACCAACTGCCAGAGTCCACCCAAACCCATGTCCATTGAGTTGCTGATGCCATCCAACCATCTCACCCTCTGTCGTCCCCTTCTCCTCCTGCTCTCAATCTTTCCCAGCATCAGGGTCTTTTCAAATGAGTCAGCTCTTTGCATCAGGTGGCCAAAGTATTGGAGTTTCAGCTTCAACATCAGTCCTTCCAGTGAACACCCAGGACTGATCTCCTTTAGGATGGATTGGTTGAATTTCCTTGCAGTCCAAGGGACTCTCAAGAATCTTCTCCAACACCGCAGTTCAAAAGCATCAGTTCTTCAGTGTTCAGCTTTCTTTACGGTCCAAATCTCACATCCATACATGACCACGGGAAAAACCATAGCCTTGACTAGAGGGACCCTTGTCGGCAAAGTAATGTCTCTGCTTTTGAATATGCTGTCTAGGTTGGTCATAACTTTCATTCCAAGGAGTAAGCGTCTTTTAATTTCATGGCTGCAGTCACCATCTGCAGTGATTTTGGAGCCCCCCAAAATAAAGTCAGCCACGGTTTCCCCATCTATTTTCCATAAAGTGATGGGACCAGATCCCACGGTCTTCATTTTTTGAACGTTGAGTTTTCAGCCAGCTTTTTCACTCTCCTCTTTCACTTTCATCAAGAGGCTTTTTAGTCCCCCTTCACTTTCTGCCATAAGGGTGGTGTCATCTCCTTATCTGAGGTTATTGATATTTCTCCCAAGCAATCCTGATTCCAGCTTGTGTTTCTTCCAGCCCAGCATTTCTCATCATGTATTCTGCATAGAAGTTAAATAAGCAGGGTGACAATATACAGCTTTGACATACTCCTTTTCCTATTTGGAACCAGTCTGTTGTTCCATGTCCAGTTCTAACTGTTGCTTCCTGACCTGTATATAGGTTTCTCAAGAGGCAGGTCAGGTGGTCTGGTATTCCCATCTCCTTCAGAATTTCCCACAGTTTATTGTGATCCACACAGTCAAAGGCTTTGGCATAGTCAATAAAGCAGAAATAGATGTTTTTCTGGAACTCTCTTGTTTTTTTGATGATCCAGCAGATGTTGGCAATTTGATCTCTGGTTCCTCTGCCTTTTCTAAAACCAGCTTGAACATCTGGAAGTTCACGGTTCACATATTGCTGAAGCCTGGCTTGCAGAATTTTGAACATTACTAGCGTGTGAAATGAGTGCAGTTGTGCAGTAGTTTGAGCATACTTTGGCATTGCGTTTCTTTGGGATTGGAATGAAAACTGACCTTTTCCAGTCCTCTGGCCACTGCTGAGTTTTCATAGTCAATAAAGCAGAAATAGATGTTTTTCTGGAACTCTCTTGTTTTTTTGATGATCCAGCAGATGTTGGCAATTTGATCTCTGGTTCCTCTGCCTTTTCTAAAACCAGCTTGAACATCTGGAAGTTCACGGTTCACATATTGCTGAAGCCTGGCTTGCAGAATTTTGAACATTACTAGCGTGTGAAATGAGTGCAGTTGTGCAGTAGTTTGAGCATACTTTGGCATTGCGTTTCTTTGGGATTGGAATGAAAACTGACCTTTTCCAGTCCTCTGGCCACTGCTGAGTTTTCCAAACTTGCTGGCATATTGAGTGCAGCACTTTCACAGCATCAGCTTTCAAGAATTGAAATAGCTCAACTGGAATTCCATCGCCTCCACTAGCTTTGTTCATAGCGATGCTTCCTAAGGCCCACTTGACTTCACATTCCAGGATGTCTGGCTCTAGGTGAGTGTGAGTGATCACACCATCATAATTATCTGGGTCGTGAAGATCTTTTTTGTATAGTTCGTCTGTGTATTCTTGCCACCTCTTCTTAATATCTTCTGCTTCCGTTAGGTCCATACAATTTCTGTCCTTTATTGAGCCCATCTTTGCATGAAATGTTCCCTTGGTGTCTCTAATTTTCTTGAAGAGATCCGCAGTCTTTCCCATTCTATTGTTTTCCTCTATTTCTTTGCATTGATCTAGTACAATAGTACATACCTTGTAATTGGAGTTTTATTCCATCTACAGAGAACTTCAGTTGCAGTTAGGTTAGATTTAGATCTGCTATCTTGCTACTTATCTCTTTTGGTTCCTCTTTCTAGTCCTTCTTTTGTGTTAATACAATATTTCTTCGAATCCCATAATTTCCCTATTGGATTTCCAGCTGTCTTTGCATATGCAATCAGTGACTGCTCTAGAGATGAAGTACACGTTTTAATGTGTCCCAGTCTGCATGGGATTGGTATTGGATTCCTTCAGGTAAAATACAACCACGTGCCTCTCTATTCCCGCTGCCATCCATATCGCATTTATGTCATAAACACAACAATGCATATGAAAGAAGTGAAAGTGAAAGTTGCTCAGTTGTGTCCGACACTTTGCGACCCCGTGGACTATACAGTCACTGGAATTCTCCAGGCCAGAATACTGGAGTGAAAAAAAAAAAAAAGAATACTGGAGTGGGTAGCCTTTCCCTTCTCCAGGGGATCTTCCCAACCCAGGAATCGAACCCAGGTCTCTTGCATTGCAGGTGGATTCTTTACCAGCTGAGCTATCAGGGAAGCCCAGACTGTGTATAATATCTCTAAAAGGAATTAAGAGGGATTTCCTTGGTAGTCCACAAGTTAAAACTCTGCGCTCCCAATGCAGGGGGCCCTGGCTCAAACCCTGGTCAGGGAACTAGATCCCACATGTGACAACTAAGATTTCACACACCATAACTACAAGATTCCACCTGCCACAACTAAGACCCAAAAAAATACATTTGTAAAGAAAGGAATTTAGAAAGGCGGACATCCATCATGCAGTGCGCCAGGGGCTTCCCTCGTGGTCCAGGGATTAAGAATCCGCCTGCCGGTGATGGGGACACAGGGCCACTCCCTGGTCCAGGAAGATTACACGTGTTGAGAGGCCAGGAAGCCCGTGGGCCACGAGCTGCTGCGCTCGTGCTGTAGAGCCTGCAAGTCACAACTAGAGAAAACCCACGTGTAGCAATGGAGACCCAGCACAGCCAAAAAAAAAAGGGGGGGGAGCCGTGCCAGTTACCGGTTTGTTGGCTCTCAGCTCCACGTGTACCTGCCTTTGCCCTGCTTTGTGGAACTGGCGCTGATCGCAGGAAGCTCTCTCTTGCCTGCTGGATGATGCTAGGTTTTGTCAATAGAGGGCACAGGAGGGCCACCACAGGGCCAGTCAGCCACAGCTCCTCCCCGCGGGCCCAGGGCTTTCATCCCCCGGCGGTGCAGCTGCCAGCAGCTGGCAGGAGACCCACTGGACTCCCTGGCCACTGTGGTCACTGCCTAGGACCCAGCTTCAGCCAGCACTGTCCTGCTTCTTCACCACCGCCAGCTGCACAAGCCACGGAGGTCTGAACCTCAGCCTTGTGGCGGTGGTGGTGGCGGCGGGGGGGCATCCCACCTTCTCAGTTTATCCCCGAGCCGTTGTCCGCATCTGTATTCCTGTAATCCTTAAAGTGCTCTTTACTCATTTCTCTGTTGTCGTCGTTTAGTTGCTAAGTCGTGTCTGACTCTTATGACCCCCATGGACTATAGCCCACCAGGCTCCTCTGTCCATGGGATTTCCCCGGGCAAGAAGACCGCAGTGGGTTGCCGTTCCCTTCTCCAGGAGATCTTCCCGACCCAGGGATTGAACCCAAGTCTCCTGTGTCTCCTGCACTGGCAGGTGGATTCTTTACCACTGAGCCACCTGCGAGGCCCTAACCATCTCTCACCAATCTGTAATTCTTTGTTCAAAGCTCTCTGTTCGGATTGTGAGTGGTTTCTGTCTTCTGCCTGGATGCTGACTGGTAGATCTAGCCCTTCACTCACATTTACCACTCCCAGTGCCGCCCATGCCGACCTGTAGCTCGAAGGTGTCATCTGAGGTCATTTCCGTTTACCCTGAACAACTTGCTTTAGCATTTCTCATGGTGGACATCTGCTTTGTGACATATTTGCTCAATTTTTGTTTGTAGAAAAGTGGCCTTATTTTGCCTTCGCTTTGATAGTTTGAAACTTCAGCACCTTGAATATAATATTCCAAATTTTTCAGGCTTGTTTTTTTCTGTTGAGAGGTCAGCTGTCAGCTGGAGAACTGTTCCGAATAACCTGTTGTTTTTCTCTCACTGCATTTAAGATTTTCTCCTTTAGCTTAGCTTTTGGCAGTTAGACTATGATGGTTCAAGGACTGTTTTTACCTGCTTTAGGTTCAGTAAGATTCTTGGATCTTCAACATTTTCCACAAAATTTCGGCTGGTTTTATCTTTATTTCTTTAAAAACATCACCTGTCCCTTTCCCCACTTCCTTTCCTTCTAAGACAATTACATGTATGTCAGCTCCTTCATATTGCCCCCACATCTGAGGCTCTGTTCATCTCTCTCCTTCTTTCTCTCCATTTTTAGGGTTAATTCTTATTGAAGTTCACTCATTCTCTTGCCATCTCTAATCTGCCATTCAAACCATCCAAAAAACCCCACAAATTTCTAATTTCACTTTTCATACTGTTTGGCTTTTGAAATTCCATTTTTAATAGTTTTTAACTATTGAGTTTTCCTACCTGTTCAGTAATTAAAATAACTAACTTTAATTATTGATACATATAAAACAGGTGTTTTGAAGTCTTTGCTAAATTCAACATCCAAATCCACTTGGAGTCAATTTCTACTGTTTGTTTTTTCCTTACAGTGAATCATATCTTCCCAATTCTTTGCATGTCTAACTTTCGGTTGAAAATTAGACATTTCAGACAACGTATTGTAGTGTCTCTAGATTTTGCTGTGTTCTAAGCATGATTGTTTTGCTATTGTCATTGTTCTAGAGGGAAGTTAATTTGCCTATATTCACACTGAATTCTGTCTCCCAAGGGAGGGTGTGGCAGCTGGTAGGCACAGCTTTTCTTTCCCTGTTCCACTGGGGGTTACGCGCCCCTGCCTGCATAGCTTGGCTGTCAATCAAGGATCACAGTAAACTTGACACTCAGAAGCTTATCCTCTGTGGTTTCCTTCCTTCTGAGCATTCCCTCTGAAATTCTCGGCTTCCTCCCAGCACCAGGTTATACCCTCTGATATCTCAAGTGTTCGGCTACAGCTTTCTACCACTTACGCTGTACATAGTTGGGGAATGCAGTCAGATAAAAAGCAGTAAACTCGCAAGGATCATCTAGTGTAGCTGCCTTCTAAGAGTAGGCAGATTCCTGCCTGTTTTTCACTGAGTCTGCAGCACACGCGTAGAACTGTGGTCAGCCAGGGATTTGAGCTGCAGGTTGACTCAGATTTTTGGCGTCATCCCTTCTCTCACATCCAGAGGCTCGCCCGGGTTTTCTTTCGGCTCTGACCTCTGTTCTCTGCTACTTGAGGTTGACAGGGATGTGGTGTTCCGCGTGATCTCCTCCACTATGGCAAAGGGCAATGGGCAGCATCATCAAGAGGAAAACACGGCTCCCGGGCTGCAGGGCGCGCAGGCTCAGCAGCTGCGGCTCCCAGGCTGCAGGGCGCGCAGGCTCAGCAGCGGCGGCTCCCGGGCTGCAGGGCGCGCAGGCTCAGCAGCGGCGGCTCCCGGGCTGCAGGGCGCGCAGGCTCAGCAGCCGCGGCTCCCGGGCTCTAGGGCGCGCAGGCTCAGCAGCGGCGGCTCCCGGGCTCTAGGGCGTGCAGGCTCAGCAGCTGCGGCTCCCGGGCTGCAGGGCGCGCAGGCTCAGCAGCTGCGGCTCCCGGGCTGCAGGGCGCGCAGGCTCAGCAGCGGCGGCTCCCGGGCTCTAGGGCGCGCAGGCTCAGCAGCGGCGGCTCCCGGGCTCTAGGGCGCGCAGGCTCAGTAGCGGCGGCTCCCGGGCTCTAGGGCGCGCAGGCTCAGCAGCTGCGGCTCCCGGGCTCTAGGGCGCGCAGGCTCAGTAGCTGTGGTGTACGTGCTCAGCTGCTCCACTGCATGTGGGCTCTTCCTGCATCAGGGATCGAACCTGTGTCTCCTGCATTGACAGGTGGATTCTTTACCACTGAGCCACCAGGGAAGCTCTCCATTTCTTTTAAATAGTTGGCATGTATTTTAGTATTTCGCTCAAATTTTATCATAGTTATATGCAGATCGGGCGGCTTGACCACTTCACTCCACCATCAGGCTGGAAGTCTTCAATACTTCCAGTGGTACAAAACGTGTAACATAAAATTTACCTTCTTAGCCACTTAGATGTGTACAGTTCAGTGGTGTGAAGTACATTCACATTAACCATCACCAACCATCTCCAGAACTCTTTTCACCTTGCAAAATCCAAACAGTATACCCATGAAACAAATACCCTCTTCCCCTCTAGCACCCGGGAGCCAACATTCCACTGTCTGTCTCTGAATTTGCCTATTCTCAACACCTCATGTAAGCGGAATCATACAGTATTTTTCTCTTTGTGGCTTATTTGACTTAGCATAAAGTCCTTGTAATAGACTGAATGTTTGTGTCCCCACAAAACTCTTATTTTGATACAAGGTGGTGGTATTTGGAGGAGGGGCCTTTGGCAGGTAGGTAATTGGGTCATGAGGGGAGAGCCCTTATGAATGAGATTAGTACTCTTATAAGACATTTCAGGAGGACATTTTTGAGGACACAGCAAAGACAGCTGTCTAGAAACGAGGAACAAGGTCTTCATCAAAAACCAAATCAGATGATGTCTGGATCTTGGATCTCCCAGCTTCCAGGGCTGTGAGAAATACATTCTTTTTATTAGCTCCCCAGTTCATTATTTTGCTATTAGCAAACCAAGTGGACTAAGACAGTCCTCAAGGTACTTCCAGGCTGTAGTGCATCTCAGATCCCCTTTGAGACTGAACAGTATTCACTTGACACATTTGTTTATCCATTCATCTGTCAAAGGACGCTGGGTTGCTCCCACTTTTTAGCTTTCGTGAATAGCGCTGTTGTAAACATGGGTGTACAAATACTTCTTCAAGACCTTCCTTTCAATTCTTTGGACATATATCCAGAAGTGGAATTACTGGGTCAAACGATAATTCTATCTTTAACTTTCGAAGGAACCCAATTCTATCTTTAACTTTCTAAGGCCCTTCTAAGAACTCCCTTCTTTTGCTTAATTTGGCCAGAGTTTGTTCCCGTCACTAGCAAAGATGCACACCCTCGGCCCAGCCTGTGGCATGCTCACTAGGATGACAAGTCAGAAGACTGCAGACCGCCAGGCTCCCTGGAAACTAGAGCCAGAGATAAAAGCTCTTTATCAGTAAGTGCAAGGCAAGGAAAGTGAGGAATAAAGAAAGCAGCAAGAATTAAATTTGCAAGAGCAAATTTAAGAAGGTGCAGGGGTTTCCTTGGTGGCTCAGATGATAAAGAATCTGCCTGCAGCGCAGGAGATCCAGGTTCATTTCCTGGCTTGGGAAGATCACTCACTCCCGTATTCTTGCCTGGAGAATTCCATGGACAGAAGAGCCTGGTGGGCTACAGTTCACAGGGTCAGAAAGAATCAGACATGACTGAGCAACCAGCACTTTCACTTCCATTACTGAACCAGCCATAGCTTCAGGACAAACTGATTTGTTCAACCTCATGATACATTGTCAGTGAGGCTGTATGAAGCTATACATCTCTGCAGAGTCCAGGGTGTGAGGGAGAAGAATTAATAGGCTGAGTCCAGCCATCCTCTATGGCTGGAGTTCAGGGAGGGCATCAACGCCTGTCACAGTGCCGTGGCTACCAAGAAGATCCTGCTGTGTTTGGTACTTCAGCAGCAGCAGCAGAGTCTCTGGGCCGGAGGCAAGGGGTTCAGAGTCTGGCTATGAGGTGAAGCGTTACTGGTTTCTTGAGCCACAGGAGCCCAGGAGTCTGCCGCTGCAGCACACCCGAGCCCGCGATCATGGTAACAAGCCGATGCAAGGATGCAAGGACTCGAGAGCAGAGCATGCAGGCAGGTCTAGGGTGATGTGTAAAGTGAATGTAGAATGGGGTGGAGGAAAGGGAACAAATATTCAGCCATAAGGTTAGTAAGTTCTGAGGATCTAATGCACAGCACGGGGACTATTCTATAGTAATACTGTATTGTGGGACTTCCACGGCGGTCTAGTGGTCAAGAGTTCTTGCAGTGCAGGGGACTCAGGTTTGATCCTTGGCCGGGGAACTAAAATCCCACCTGCTGCAGAGCAACTAGGCCCTCAAGCCACAATGAAGATCTGACACAGCCAAAAACTGATGAATAAATATACTCTATTGTACACTTGAAATTTGTTAAAGGTAGATCTTAAATGTTCTCACCATACATCTTAACAATATCGAGCCTTCCAGTCCATGAACATGGGATGTCTTTTGTCTTTAATTTCTTCCAGCAACGTTCTGTAGTTTCCAGTGTACAAACCTATTCTTTTCTTGTTTAAATTTACTGCTCAGTATTTTATTCTTTTTTAAGCCGCTGTAAATGGAATTGTTTTCTTAATTTCCTTATCAGATTGTTCATTGTTAGTGTATAACAATTACAGACCCGATTTTCATGTGATTTTTTTTATCCTGGTACTTTGCTGCATTTATTGAAGTTCCTTTGTGGAATCTTGAGGATTTTTTACATATAAGATCATATCATTCATGAACAGAGATTATGTTACTTCTTCCTGTCCAATTTAGATGCCTCTTATTATACTTTTTCTTGCCTAATTGCTCTGGTGAGGACATCCACTACTACACTGTGAAAGCAGGCATCCCTGCCTTCTTCCCGATCTTAAAGGAGGCGCTTTCACTCTTTCACCACTGAACATGACGTTCGTTCACTCACGTATGGCTTTTGTTATGCTCAGCCCTTTGCCTTCTGGACTCGCATTTCTCACGAGAAGTCTGCTCATTGTCTTACTGAGGATCCCATGTGTGTGCAGAGCTGCTTTTCTCTTCTCTTGCTGCTTTCCAGATTCTCTTTTGACAGTCATTATAACATGTCTTTGTGTGGGTCTCTGACTTCATCTTACCTGGAGCTCGTTGAGATTCTTGGATGTTTATATTTGTGTCTTTCATAAAACTTGGGAAGTTCTTGGCTGTTATTTCTTCAAATATCCTCTCTGCTCCTTTCTTTTTGCCTGGGACTCTCACAGTGTGTACAGAAGGTGGTCGCAAAGCTTCTCCAGAGGGTGGCAGGGCGTACAACTACAAGAGAAAGCACAGGCTGATGCTCACGTTATGACTGCTAAGGTTCTGTGGGGTGAAGCAAGTCCACGAGCAAGAAGAGCTGGGGTGAGTGACAGTGTGTGGCGAGGATACTCGGAGACGTGACTCACTGGGGCCACACCTCCGGAGTCTTTCCTACCAGCGACATCAGGGAAAACGGGTCATCAGCGCCACCTCTGTGGTCAGGGCCAGACAAGGGCAGAATTACGTCCCAGTGCTGCTGTGAAGAGGGCTGACGGAAGCCCGGGCCTCACGGTGTTGCTGGGCAGGATTCACCGGGCACCACCAGGCCCTGGGCCCAGAGCCCTGGGCTACAGAGTAGCCGAAGATCACCCCCCAGGAGGAAGGGCCTGGGAGACCTCAATGGTTGGGCGGCCTGAAATGGGACAAGGTGGGGAAATTTCCAGAGTCCTCTCTGGACAGCCTGGTGCCATGGGAGGAGATGGGGGTGCCCAGGCCTTAGTTGAGGAAGGCAGCTGGACACCAGGTCCAGTCAGCCCTGGGCACTATGCAGGTTCAGGGGCAGGTGCGCGGTGACCAGTGGGGCAGCCAAAACCAACTGTTGTGATGGCGGCGATCTGAAATCGGGATCCGTTCTAGAGACGAGCGGCTCCGGAGACAGGAGCTCCCTTGCAGGAAGAGAGAGTGCCCATGGCCAGCATCGGCGGAGGCTGAAGGCGGGAAAGGGCACTCTATAACTGGCCCTGGGGCCTGGACTCAAGATGGGGAGCTGGGCCATGCTCGCTGGCAATGGGGGAGCTCAGAATGGGCCCGGCCTTGGGGGCAGCCGAACTGAAGAGGCCCCCTCTCCTTCCGCACAGCAGTTCGGCCACCCGGCGGCCACAGCGGCAGGCCTGGCGAGGGCGGTCTCACGGCGCGCCCACCAGCTGCCGGCTGAGGGACCCTGGCGCGTCGCTGCAGCGCCCTGGCCTCGGCTCCCGCAGACACAGGGGCGGGGGCACGGCGTGCACCTCCTTCACAGCAGTGTTCCCGGGCATCGGGGCAGGGACGGCCAGGGACCAGCAGGGTCAGCGAGCTGTCTAGGATAGAGGGTACACGAGAAAATGGCTTCGGGGGGTTTCTAATTCTGAACATACTAATTACAGGCACTGCCCGTACAAACGCTACAGATGAACATGTGGACACAGAGGCGCCTCGTCAGTAAATTCCTGTCTGATAAGAGCGTGCCACCAAAACCACTGGCGTGCTACTGGTCTGGGGGTAAGACTGGAGACGGGGATTTGGGAAGAGAAGCGAGGGCTCCATCTGAAGGCCCATGACCTGTGAAAAACTTGGTTCATCCCCTGCTCGTAGGAGACGAGGCGACACGCACTCCTGACAAAACTGGTCTTTGTGGAAGGGAAGGGTGAGCCTTCCACGGGGCATCTCCTCCCGGCAGGCCCCTGAGCTGGACCGAGCCGTCTCCAGGCACTGCCTCGGGTCAGTCAGATGGCTATCGTCCCTGCTTCACAGATGAGGCGGCTGAGGGGGCGACTGAGGCCGTGTCCCGGAGCCTGAGGAGGCCACACAGCAGAGCAGAGCCTCTGGCGCGTCCAGCCCCAACTCGGGCCCCTTCTGCTCATCTAACTTGGGAAGACATTCTTTTCCTAGTCGCGGTCTCCCCTAAGACCAGGATGGCAGGCCCTTTGCGTGAGGCTGCCACGAGCGTTACATCAAGCAAGACATGTTTGGTCCCTGAGGGCCAAGACCATCTTCAACAAATCAAGCAATTAATACTAAAAACCACAAATAATTTCCTACTCATGATTATGCAGAATATAAGAGCTAATTGCTACTAGATTTACTTTTCAATCAGTTAAGTGTCACGAGCCACCATCCTCCAAATAACTTCATTCCATGAACAGTCTTGGCAGGAGGACAAGGAGCCCCCTCCAGCAACGCCTGTGCTCGGGCAGGACGCTGGCCTGAGGTCCAGGGTCACCAGCAGCTGCCCAACCCAGAGGCCGGGGAATCCCTGACAGAAACCACAGCTGGAGAGCCACGTGGCAGCGTTCAGCCCTACCCCGTCCTCTGACCCTGAGGGCCACGGGGCGGCCTGCAGGAGGGCATCTGTGTGCGGTGCCTGCAGGTAACTTGGCGGCTCCCCATCTCCAAGCAGCAGCGACATTCACCAGCCTCGGCGTTGAGTGGGGACCTAGGCTGACACAGGGATCACCATGGAGCCGCAGGAAGTTCCAACACCCTCCAGTGGGTGGCAAGGAAACAGGCCCGTAGCACATAAGCCACGGGGTCTGCAGGGACGCCAGGCCAGCTGTCACTCCTTCAACTGTCACCTCCTCAGGGAGGCCTTCCAAGAATGCCCCAGGTGGGACGCGCTCTCCCCACGGCCCGCTTGGATTGGAGAAGCACCGCCTGTGGCGTCTCGGCTGGAAGGTGTCTGTGGAGCGTCTCCGGCTGGGATTCTTGGTCAGCTGGCACGGGGCGCGCAGCACCTTACCAGAGCAGGGCAGCAATAGCGCACGGGGACGGAGGGCCAGAAAACCAGGCTGCACAGAGTGCTCTCCAACCTCATTCCTAATGTACCAGCACCAGACCTTTAATTCCGGTTCATTTTTTCCCCAGTCCTTGGGCAATTAAAAAAAGGCAAATAGCTTGAGAAAGAAGCAAAGGGCCCGGAAAACCCCAAACCTCTCAGCTCATCCGTCTCTGAATGCCCAGGAACCAGCGGCTGCCGAGGCCCCCGCCCCTCCGGGGGCGGCCATCACAGACCACAATGGGGCCTTTCATCCTGCACACAAGGGCCAGCAGGCGCCCATTCTTCTTCTTCAACATGCTGACATCACAGCTCTTTATTCCACAAGCCTATTATCGCCAGTTGTGGGCACAGAGATGACTACGACAGTCTTGGATCTCATGAAAAGCTTATGGAACACCTTGGATCAAAACGTTTAATTTTCACAGAGTTAGGAAGGGCACAGGGCAACAGGTTGCCTCATTCACGGCTGATGGAAAGAGAGACTGCTACAACCCCTCTGGGAGAAACACACCACTACGTGTCAAGTGTCAAAGTGAACCGATTTCTGGACTCAATTCCAATCTTAGCTGTTTATCCCCACAACTACACTTGCCTGTAGGCAAAATGACATAGGCTGGCTCCAGTCTTCTGATATCACATGATTCTTCACTGACTATCAAATGACACCGTTTAAATAAACAGTTACTGTCGTAACTGGATCCCATGAAACCAGTGAAGAGGAATGAAGCAACTTCCTATCCATGGGTTGGTGTAGCGGACTAAGGTACCACTACGTGAGGTAAGAACAGTATATACAGTACAGCCCGCCTCTGCATGCACCCGTGGACGGGGAGCCCGTGGACGGGGAGCCCGTGGACAGGGAGGGCTGACTGCGCCCAGTTACAGGGGCAGCTTGAGTATCCTTGGATCCTGGCGTCTGTGGCGTCCTAGAACCAATCTCCCACATACTGACGGAGAGATGACTGCACGTTATCTGCATGGAAACGTATGTGACACGTACAAGTGAGCGTGCATGCTTGTACACCTGCTGATATGCTCTCAGAGGAGACGCGGAAGGGGCGGGTGTCTGGAGGCCACAGGCGGGGAGCTTACGTCCCACTGTCTGCCTTTTGTAACAAGCATGCTGGTTACCTATTCAAAAGAAGAGCAAGCGTAAAGCCATTTCTTTGTGGTGCAGTACGAAGAGGAAGCGCAGAGACGTGCAAGTGGCAGAGGCCATGAGCCTGGCTCCTCTGCTGAAGGTGGAGGCCTGAGCTGCGGGTCAGGACTTCAGGGCCATGCAGAGGGGGGTGGCGTCGCTTCTGAGAAAAGCAGAGATTGGCCCTGCAGTAGGCATGTGATGTGGCTTAAGACAGAATGAAGGGCTTTTCTGGAATGAATGAGCTTTTCTGGAAGGCAGAGGGAGCGTTTTAAGCAGGAAAGGGCCCTGATTATGGCTGGGAGATGCGGGGTGAGAGCGAGCAGGAAGAGGCATGTCAGGGTCAAGATGAATCCAGAGTAAGAGCATCAGCTCAGGACACTGGGAGGGGCCTGAGCTGTCATGGGACGTAGTAATGGAGGAAGGCCCTCAAGCCGGCGGTCAGAGGCAGGCGACACCGTGTTTCTAGTTTGATGAGCTCGGACACAGCAGTGCCACACACGGAGGAGGAGAACTCAGAAAGCGCAGTGAGGAGGGGGAACTTCATCAGAAGCCCAAACAGCCCTCACCGGGCCCACCTCAGCTGCCAACGTGGCCTCCTCTGTCCCTGCCGCACACCCTCTCAGTCTCCTGGAGGAAAGCCCGGGCCTTGGCCTTGACACTGGCTCCCTCTGGGTCTGGACCGGAGTCACCTCCAGAGACACGTGCTGACGTCTCTGAGCCTCTGAGCTCCTTTCCCAGGGGCCACCCCTGGCAGCACCGCACACACGCTCCACAGACACTCAGTACAGTGACTGCGTCTGCCAGGCAAGGGCCTCTGGGAAGCGTCATGCAAGCCCTATTCGCTAAGGGAAGTCACCACAAAGAGTGAGCCCACCCGTGTGTTTTACATGTTGTGTGAGGCAAGGCTGATTTTTATACAAGCATTATCTAACCAAATCCTACATTCCAGCTAAAAAGGACCACAGAAATGGCCACTGGGCACTCACAGAGGTCCTCATGTGATTCAGAGAGGCACTGAGACCTGGGCTGTGTCCACTGGGCTGACCAGACGCAACACAGGCATTCATCTCGCCTCTTCTCTCCCACAGTCCCGAGTCTGTGCCGAGGCCGGCAGCCATGCGTCAAAGCCCACTGGAGCCGAAAAACCACTAACAGGAAAAAAATTCCTCTCATCAAACCTATACATTTAAGTCCTCAACTATCACAAACATAATGAATTCATGTCCACTGACTTGATCCAAACCCTAGGATCATCATATACTATAAAATAAAAAATGTAGTTCAAGTAGATCTAAAGGTTAAAAACAAAAGCACCCCAGCCATGTGCTCCCATAGTGCGCAGTGCTCGGGAATGGATGCTTTCAGAAACCCAGAGGCCCCAGGCAAGAGGCAGGAAAAACCCACTTGGTGTCAGTCAGGGTGGGCTGCTGCTTTGATGGAGCCTGGAGGGTCAGAACAGTCTTTTGTTTCATATTTTATTACATCAATGGCTTGAAAATTTTTATTTAACTTCAGCAAATATTGGAAATAGAAAAATGAATTCTGCAGAATTTCACAAATAAATTTTTCAGTCTCTACTAACAAATGTTATCATTCGATGGCTAAGCAATTATAATGCTATGAACATTCACCACAATGAATGTGCTGAAATAGAAAACAGGCAAAAAGAGACATTAAAATATTACTTACAACAGCATTATTACAACATATTTTCTTTAAAATTCCAACATGGATTTTTATCACTTCAAAAGATATACAGCATTTCCATTATATTTGCAAACTTAACCTTATACATCTTTTAAAATCTTGAAAAAATTTTTAAGCAATCTAAAAAGCACTTAGCAAAGTTGATAAGTCTACGTAATGGAATACTATCTGCTCCAGTACAGACTTGAGTTCAGGAGAAGGGCTGTAAACACTCATTATCATACAACATGCATAGGCTGTACTGACCTTCCTTCGCGGGACTGTAACGTTACTGCAGTTGTGCTTCACTATACGGAGGGAACGCTGCAGAGGTCCGGGGAGTGGCAGAGAGAGGGTTTGTTTTGAGCATTGCACAAGATCACTAGATTCAAATTAGCTAACCACCTCGAGTCAACTTGAGATAAAGTCTCACTTGATATCACAAGCTTGAATCCGGGGTCACTCAGTTTACATCAGGCTAGACAAGAAACACGAGGCTCTCGGGTGAGCTGGCTTCATCCGACCTTTGCTCATATAAGCAGGGATCCAGTTAGTGTAATGCACTATTTGGCTTATTTTTGGTATGCAATTATACCAATAGTACAATCTGATAATCAGAAAGACAAAAATAGGGCATAGTTGAAATTAAAGTGACAACGAGCACACTTAGAGTGGCGTGTGGCAACAGTCAGCTTTCCAAACTCAACTACGTTTTCTTTTTCATTTTTTGATCGGAGGTTTACGACCATCAAAGGATCTGGCAGGTTAAAAACGATCCAAAGCCATCTTGAGGAACTGATGTTTGGTGGGCGTGGACGCACCGAGACGACACGTGGAGGCAGGGTCTACACTAACCTCCGGCCACCTCAGGCGCTGCCGCCTCACGGCTCCCGGCTCAGCAGGAGTGGGCAGGGCTGCTTCCTGCTTATGGAGCGATCCTACAGAATCCATCACTGTTTCAGACCATTCAAAACAATATTCAAGTAACAAGGTGTTCAAATGAGTAAGTGAAAAATGTTTACCTAACACTTTACACATCTACATAAAATTAAATAAAACAAACTTTTAATGCATATGCAATACAATTTATATCTTTCAGGATTTCTAAACTAAAAGGTAAACTATCATTTGCTTCAATGGTACTATATTTTGCACAATAACTTATACTTAGGAGAAATTTTCCACACAAAATATATATAATTATGACATTCACATTGATAATTTTTAAGAAGACAAAGCTTAAGTGAACACTGCATCTGAAGCAGCGGTCATCATGGACCCTTACACATCCAAACACAACCTGCTGACGCACCCAAGTCTTGGTATGTTAAAAAGGGTCGTCCCATAAATAAGACCAAACCACTTCACTTCTAAAGGGAAGTGATTTCTTGCATTTACAACATCATTGCAAAGACAGTGTAATGAAACAGTTTAAAACACAGGGCTATCTTATGCATGAAACTACAACGAAGGCAGTCAGGCAAAGACAACTATCTTTTTTCCTTCTAGCAAATGAAAACCACACACCCCTTTCCCTTGGCGAGAAAGCCAAAACCCAGTGGCCATGATGGCAAGTACACCAGCACCGTGACTCTTCGGGACTGGAGACCACCTGTCGTCAAGAGCCAGGTCAGGGGACATCTGAGCACAAACGGGCCTGGCACTGCTGGGGTGCCCGCCGCGCAGCACAGACCAGCACCAGCCCTGAAGCACTGTCAAGCGGGATCAACTCTTGAGGGAAGGAGCCTGGGGGTGAAGAGAGGAAGCACGAATGGCAGACAGACCGCTGCAGCGAGGTGCCCACTGCTTCTCTAACGAGTAAGGAGGTCTGGAGAAGAGGCCAGGCGCAGCGGGAGCCTCCAGGCCTACTGTCCCCTTTCAGCAACGTGCAAAACTCCTGCCACCTCTTGCCCATGTTTTCCTGCCATGTTCCAATTAGGTGGCAGGCTCACGACAAAAACAAAACGGACCCTGCACAGTGACCACTGTTACTGTGCTGCCCGCCTGGCACGAGCAGCGGGGGCGCCGGGCTCCTTGGAGGCTCTTCCTCACCAGCCCTCACGTGACCAACAGACACTGCGTGCAGGGACAGGTAGGTGATGGGCGCCAGGAAAATCCCGTCTCACTCCCTTTCTGATAACCTTTCTCCAGATTTCAAAAAAAGAAATGCAATTCCAAACATTCTAGGTGTCTTGCTGACCCTCTTCCTAAAGAGAAAATCAGCTGACTTAAAAAAAAAAAAAAAAGCAAGGTGCGTGGGAGTCAAAACAACAAATTTTAATTGCATATTTCAAATTCTTAAGAATTCTGTTTATGCCTTAAAGCATCTGGAATTTTTTTCTTTTTGGTATTGAAAGCACAAAAAATACTTCATTGATGCAAAAACCAACAACAAAAAAGCTCCTTCCACATATTTAGTGCAGACGGAACCGACCACGGGCCAGGGAACGGGGCACAGCAGGAGGCGCGGCGCAGCCTACCCTAAGCCCCTCCACAGGCCCCAGCCCGGCAAGAGAATAAAAGTGATTCTGGAAGTTTTAGAACATTTGTTAAATATCTGTACTTGTTCCCAGCCCAACCAAAAGGCATCACATACCCCTTTGCAGATGGTTTCTTCCCACCTGGACTCACTAGAACCAGTGACCGAACACGTCCCTGCCTGTTCTGTAACATCGAGGGGGCGGTGCTTGCATGGCCAGCACGTGACAGAGAAGAGGCTGCGTGGAGAGAGGGGCAAGAGGCCAGGTGTCCCAAGAGGACAGCGCCCAAAGAGCACAGAGCCCTGACATAACCATCGCCAGCCAGCCTCACGCCCCTGATTACTGCCCCACGTGACATCGAGCATCTGCACTCTGTCAAGCACCTGCAGCAAGGCCTCCCCGGCCCCTCATCTCGGTGATGGCATCTTTGGCAAGCAATCAACTTTAAAGAAGAAATAAGACACTGAAACAGAAAAGAGGGTTGAAAACATGGTTGCCAAAAGGAGAAGGCACCAATTCCCAATGTACAAGCACCAGGTACAGTGTATGGACACTCTTGGAGCTGGGGGTGGGGAGGGGAAGGAAAAGACGGGGCGGCGCCCGTCCTGGGGTGACGACGCTGAAGGCAGCGAGTGCTGGGGTCTGCGATCCTCCAAGGACAGTGCAGAGAATGAACTTTCTACCACACGGGCAGGGAGAGGGGAGAGATTTAAGCCAAGTAAATTTATAAACCATAATTATACCTACATTGAGGGAAAGGGGAGTTGTAACAAGCTGTTTGGCACTATAAAGGTTATGACGCAGTCTGCCAATATGCGGTGATTTCCGAAGAAGCATGATATCACTTAGGTGGATGCCTCAGAAAAGAACAAAGGAAACTTCCCAGAAGGCCAACAGGTCACAGTTACTCTGAAAATTACATTATGCACAAAGTAGGGACTGCAGGCCATGCAGGAACAGAGTCGCACCTCCGAGTGACTCCTTGTTCCGAAGCCGCCAACGGGGAAGAGCTGCCGTAGGTGGGCCGGGGTTCCATGGGGGCGGCGGGCCCCGGCGTCGCAGAAGCGTGCAGGCCACGGGATCCCCGCACTGAGGCGGAGTGAGAGACACAGAGAGCTCTCGGGGAAGCGGCCCCGCACGAGGAACGAGCGAAGAATTAAGGCAGGTGTAGCCCAGGACTGCGAGTGTGTGCCTTTTTGGTAATAGCTGCTTGTCCACAGAGCTGTGATGCGGATGGCTGGGTGAAGTCTGGAGGTACCTGAATCCTGGAAAATGCAGGCGTCCACACCAAGCGCTCAAGCCACCAGCGTGTCTCAGGAGGCAGATGCGTATCTGACATCAAGAACAGAAGCAGCCTGAGCGAGGAGGAAACAGAGAAACACAGACAGGTCACCAGAACGCGCTACTGACTCTGGTCTGGGGCAGCCCCCCTACCCTCTCCGGCCCCATGGCTCCCAGGCCAGGGCGCAGAGGTGGAGGCTGTGCCAGGCCGCATGGGCAGGTGGGCAGGCCTCCACGGCCACGTGCCTGGACCTCCAGGCCCCGCTCGGCCCTTCCAACTGTGCATCCGGGGCGAGTTAGCAGGGTCCTCGTCAGCAGCAGGTGCCCAAAACCACGGGCCACCTCACAGGGTTAAGGGGCCTGCACAGGGCCTTCAGGTGCCCTGCTGGGAGCCCCAGCACCCACGCTGGTTAGCAGACAGCTGCAACATAAAGGCTGTAGCATCTTCTTATAAACTTCACAGGCCTTTCTAATTCTCTACTCTCATTTCTAAAGACTGACTGCTGGACCAAGGCCTCAAGATCACCGAGGGTCTCAGAGCTTGCTGCTCCCCCGTGGTGTCTTATTTCTAAGGAAACAGTCAAACTTAGAGCCCCAAATCTGAAAACAGCTGTGCCTTCAGGTGAAACCCCAATTTACGAGGACTGTTACTAGTGAAATCAATTTCTCCTTAATAGTAATACACTCAGTCACTATACACTTTTAAGTGATAATGTTTACCTTCAAACCAGTCACCTCAGCGTCATTCCACGCCTTTCTGACACCTCCCCGGACTCCATCTATGCCTGCCCCTCCCCAGAGAATCCTGAGTCTCACACGCTCAACCCTCGTGGGTTACTCTCCCTCCTCAGCTCCAAGGGAAGAAAGCCCACAGCTGACAGATGACCACGAACTTCGCAAATCTGTCTGCGCTGCATAAACAGGTAAGACCCGTGGGCAGGCTGGACACCAGCAGACATCTTTCTGAGCTGCTGGACTCCACAGGAATGGAGAAATTACAAGCACGCTAAGTTCTGAGCACTGATCAGACAGACAATTAGCTAGTTCCCTTAGGCCCTTGGTGGACACAGAGAAGCTGCTGGTCCTTACAGATGAATTTCCTTCTATGGGCTAACACAGAGACTGGAAAACCAGGGTGGCAAAGCAGGAGGCCTGGTGCCTTAGGAAGCATAAGAAGAAAGGGACTAAAGAAACGGAAGGACAGACCTTCTGGGCTAGCAAGACAGGAGGAAACATCAGCTGACAGATTAAGTCAATCAACAGATCAGGTCTAAGAAAATGATGACTCTGGGTCCTCAACCTGTGAGCACATTTTTCATGCTAACTCTGCTGAGGCCGGCTATGATGAAATCTGAAGCAGAAAGAGATGTGAGTTTCCTCTCATTTCTGCTTCATGAGTCTTAAGTCAGAAAACAGACCTGGAAGAAAGCTTTCATTCTCCAAGTTCTAATGGCCCTTCCCCAGTAATCATCATGTTCTCAATGCTTCCTAAACTGAGTCCAGGACTTCAGGGAAGGTAATCTGTTGTTAAAGGGGCAACTAGCTGTCAGATAAAGTCACTGCCCCAAGATAAAAACACCGCTTTTGCTTCTGTGCTGTCCCGTTCGTGGGCAGGCTGGGCTGGGTGGGTGTGAGTCAAGGAACCACTTGCACTGCCAGTACTCGAGACTGAACACGACTGCAAACATTTTCTGGAAGCAAAAGCTAAACAGTGTAATGAAATTAGTAGCTTCTAAAACTACCTCTTCTGACAGGTGTAGATGCCTCAAGGCCCTTTCTCAAAATGGCATATGGACGTGGAGGGGTGGGGGTGGCCGGCAATGCCACGCTTTCAGGGCGCCCTCCTCACAAGGCTCATGCACGCACAGGTTGGGGGCCTCCAAGTTCTGCAGCCAGGCTCTGGGAGCAAAGAGTCACAGGACAACACAGAAGAAGTAACTTCAAGTCTTTCCTGCCTCGTTTAGGGAAGATTTTGATGATAACATAATGAGCAAATTAATCCTCACATTAGAATTCGCCAGGCCAGAATACAGGAGAGGGTAGCCTTTCCCTTCTCTGGGGATCTTCCCAACCCAGGGATCGAACCCAGGTCTCCCACATTGCAGGCGGATTCTTTACCAGCTGAGCCACAAGGGAAGCCCAAGAATACTGCAGTGGGTAGCCTATCCCTTCTCCAGGGGAACTTCCTGATCCAGGAACCAAACCCAGGTCTCCTGCATTGCAGGCGGATTCTTTACCACCTGAGCTATCAGGGAAGCCCACCATGTCAGTGAACAAATGCAAAAATAAAGTGGATGGTGTGCACTCCCACCCCCTAGCCCTATGCATTGTCTGTGGGGAAGGGTGAGCATGCAGGGGGCAGTCCCCTGCTGCAGGAAGCAGGCAGGCAGCAGACAGACCCTGCAGCCTCAGCAATCTCCCTTTAATCTTTGCCGACTGGGCCAGTGGACTCAGTGCCACCACCTAGGAGGTCTTTCCACTCTGGAAATGCCAAGCAACCCAGGACCTAGGCTTGTCCCCATCAGTCCTTCAGCCGCTGGTCCCCCAACAGCAGCCAGGCTGGAGGTGTGACCGCAGAGACGCACCAGGAGCCTGCAGACACCCCTGTGAGCTCACACACCTCACAGGGGACGACACATAGTTCACACGACTGAACTCTACTGATCCTCAAGGCACTTCTACCTTACTGTTTCAGGGCCAAATGGTTACTGTATTTAAGGAAATAGTGGTAATGTGAAATATTCTGTGGCTAGAGACAGTAGGGTGGACTTAAGAATTCGTCCAGGAATTCAAACATGAGTAATGTACACAGTGACCAAGAAGTGACTAAGGTCAACGTGTATCACAGCATTTACGGGTGAGAGTCACTACTGACACAGCTGAAGCCCAACTCTATTTCTACAGCTGGAAAAGGTCATCAGTGAAGAAAGTAACTGGAGGTCGAGCATGGATCCCGCAGAGACCAGCTGCTTCAGACTCACCTCGTCGTCCTCCTCAGGCATCTTGATGGAGCTGTCTGGGGACTTGACAGGTTTCTGGTTGCTGGGACCATTCTCTTCTTTCCCGTGCTCTGCCTCCCATTCTTGTAAAACTTCATCTATGTTGAAGCGGCGTCGATAATTTACAAAAAAGTTTTTTACTTGCACCACTGATTTGTTCCCAATCACATCTGAGATGGCCTGGAAATCTCGGCCGTATTTCCTGATGGCTAAGGATGGAAGAAAGCGTCTTTTTCAACACAAGAGAAAAATAATAAAACACACACACACACACTTGAGACTCACCCCTGATCCAGATAAGGCAGCACGGGGGCTCCTAACAGCAGACACTATCTTAGTGTAGAAACCAACGGGAAGAGCAGCACGGCAGTCTGCGTGCGAGACCAGTCACACGGTCTGCGTGCGAGACCGGTCCCAGTCTGTGTGACCTGTCGTGTAGAGTCTGCACCTTCTCATCACACACCACACGGTATAACTGAGGTCACCCAGCAGCTATCCTGTGCTGTGGATATTCCACACAGGCCTTTCCAGGGTCCCAGGACTAGAACACCTCCAACCTTACAGCCCTAACCCTCACTGTGTCCTTTCTGACTATTCAGAACCCAACAAGCAGCTGCTAAAATGAAATATGCCTTGAGACACTGAGACTTCCAGATTAATTTTTACATCTTGTGAGACATGGGAAAGGAAAAAAGCAAAGCCCAAAGGGAACGCAGAAATTCAGCTAATATGATGTCCACTAGAAGGATGTCAGCTCACAGGAGTCTGTTAAAGGTGAGCAATGTGCCGAGAGCAGGCTGGGGCACAACTGCCTCCTGAGGCGACTGCTCTGCCTAAGCTCTCTGTTTATAAGCAGAGCTTCTAAGTTTCTAAGTACAAGCTTCTTGTTTATAAGTACAAGCTTCCTACCTTGTACTGCGAGCAGCTGCTCTTCCGTGGTCCAGCGGGCGTTGCATTTCTGAATGACCTGGACATCCAAATGAGTCCTGTTAGCATACTACATTTAGGCACGGGCATGTCCTTATGAGGATTAATCAATCTTATATCAGAATGTTAACATCAACTAGGGTTATAATAAATGATGTCTATACCTTTCCTTCTAGAAGATGTGTACTGGAGACACAGATAGTAAATTCTTAAACACATAAACTCAGGTGTGACTTCAAAGGCGATATTGCCGGAATCTTACCTCGGGAAGTCGGTATGGTTCTATTCCACCATCAAGTTTCTCTTTTAGAGCGCTGTTTGTCTGTTTAATATTCTGAATCTAAGAGAAACAAGATTCTTATTTTAAAAATGATAGACTTTTATAAAGGTATGAAATGAAAACAAAACTATGAAAGTTAAAAGAAACAAAAAGCCAAGAGGAAAGCAGTTCCTGGTCTATATGACAGCCCCAAATACAAGGCCCCTACCTTGTACCCTATCGCATCCTCTGAGAGCAGCTAACTATGAACAGATGTTTTAATTAACTTGCTGAGGGCAACAAACAAGGAACAAACAAAGAAGGGACGGTGGTAAGAAGGTTCCTGCGCACACAATCCTAATCCAATAGCTCGTTAACAGGTGCCCACCTGGGCAACAGAAGGCACAATCTGAGTCTGACACCGACCCAGCGCCTGGGCCCCCACCACACAGAGTGGAGCTGAGGGAGCAGAGCAGGCAGAGTGAAGGCAGAAGCCCGCCCTTCAGACTTCTTCAACGGGGAGAGGAAAAAAGCTGTTTTTCCACGCGCCTAATTTTGAACAACTGTAGCTTCTTAATTTTCTCACAAATTATCTTTTCCACATTCTTGCTTTGATTCAGTGGACCTAATCTTTCACTGAGCTTGCCTAATCAAAAGAAAGACACGACAGGACAAACCATTCCATCAATTCAGGGCTGCTCCTTAATTCTGCTTGGACTCCTGAGCAAGCTGGGTCACAGATGGGGCCCTTTCACTCTGCTCTAGGCAGAGGGGAATTTCTGTGCCAAGCACCAGGGGAACTCTGGCCCTGGCACTTTCATTCTTGAGTATCACTTGAGCAAATAAGAAAGCAAGCAGAGGAACAGGTTCATTTTTCCAAGGGAAACACCAAAAACATTTTGTGAGCAGAAAGTGCCCTAGGCAAATGAAGAAAAGCAGCACTCTCAGAGCCAGGGAAGAGGTGGGAGATGAGTGGAGATACTGTCATATGGGCGCTTCTAATACTTGTCTCTCTAAAACTTTTCATACTTATACGATTTTCAAAAATCCCACTTTCAACTACTTGGCATTTCACTGATTTCCAGTTTCACAGATCCTTCCCTCCTGTGTTTTACTTCTCAAAGGTTTAAAGGCATCGGGCAGGGGGGAGGAATACAGGGAAGACTTTTCGATGCTATGGGACCAGCAGGCAAGTAAATTAGACCAGCACTCCTAAGGACCAGAACCGACCCTGTCTGCCTTTAGTAAGGGCCTCACAGTCTACCCGTCATGCAGCCCACTCCAAATCTTTTGATAACAATGCCACATCAGAACACGAAAACAACTGAAAAGAAAAATACCGAAACACGCACAAAACTCACTCTACAGTAAAAACCATAAACTAGGACCATACTTTACTGAAATCTGCTTTAGTTTATTTTGAAAAGGTATATAAATCAGAAGAAAATACCCAAAACTTACTCAGAGTAAGTAATTCCAAGCTCTCAGACCAGCATTAGTTAATAGAACACTCTTTCATAATAAAGAGCAAAATCTTAGATTCTTCTCAGACCTTGCAGTTACCAACAAACCACAAAATACTGCAAGGCACTCAGATTATGTTCCCTGAATTCTGAAAATGAAGCCCAGAAACTTCTAACATGCAATGAGCAAATTCTCAAGTCAGGGGTCTAAAATACCCCATGTTTCCCCCTCTCCTCAGGCACTCCAGTTACTCTATTCATTCTAGCTATATGCTTATAATATATGATACAAAGCTGAGAGTGTGCGTGAGGTCTATCTATCTATCTATATTGCACTGGGATTAAGTGACATGCATCTTCCAAGGAGACCAATCTGTTTAAGTAACACATGCATCTTCTAAAATCAGTGGATAAAAAAGCACAGACATTAAATGAGTGGCTACAAGGTAAAATATCCACAAGTTCTGAACTAAAAGTTAGCTCAATATTCTAATTTACCTACAGGCCTTCTTCTAATCATTTGTGTTTACTAATAAGTGTAAGAATAGGGATTAGTTGACAGAATTATGCCAACTGGAAAGGAAGCCAGAGTGGCAACAAGCTGGATAAGACAGAGGATAAGAAAGTAACCAGCACGGAAAAAAGAACCAAACAAAGCAGTACACTTGGCTTGGGGTCTTACCAAGGGCTCCTGGCTGAACACAACTTTCTTTTTCCTGCTTTACTGCATATTTAGAGATTCTTCTCTAATGTCAGACCTTTTCATTCCCTCCACCCAGCAAGTCCTGATGCAACAGGCAGTGTCTGTTGGCTAACCTGTCCACAGTCCCCATCTCACTTGTATCTTTGACAGCAACTGAGGATCTCCTTGGAGCTAGGAGGAGCTGGGCTGCAGAGCCCTGGTGCATAGAACATCTAGGAGGTTCTGAAGAAGCAAGAGCTTTTCCTGCTGAAAGGGACAGAAGGATCAGCTCCGCTCCCCTTCCCTCTTCTTACTGCCCTGAACACAGACACAAAGGTGATGAAATGGCTTCTGCAGTGTCCAGCGTGAGGCCACAAGCAAGATGAAAACCCTAGAAGCTAAGGATGCAGGAAATTCTGAAAGAATCTGGGGCCTCCGGGAGCAGCGCTAAGCAGAGGAACTAACCAGCAACCACTGATGGTGGAATTTCTTGCTATTTTATAAAAATAAAAAAGAAACAAACAGCTCACTCTTTGAGCCATTGTTAGTCACGTTTTCTGTTACCATCGGATGAATGTGTCCCAGACATACAACCAGATGTGGGGGTGCCCAGAACACAAGGCCTATCATGTGACTGACCACCATGGAAGTCTGGGAGTGCAGCTGGCAGCAAAGCTAAAGGCTGCAGAAAGCAAACAACTGGCCTCATCTCTCAGTAACGGAAGACTCTGAGAATCTGCTTTTTAGTAATGTCAACTCTGGGCGGCTACCTTCAAATAAACATTCTTGCTCTTGATCCTGGCTCTGAAAACTGAAGGCTCTCTATCTACCAGTAACAGCTCTGTGGGAAAGGGTCTCATCCCCTTTTCCATGTTGATACTGCACAGCAAGCATCAGAAACTCACCTGGCCGCGGGACTGAAGCCCCGGGAGAGGGAGAGGAAATGCAGAGGGGAGCCCGGCCCTAACCAGACAGCCTGCCCCCCACACACATAGCGTACAAGTCCTCATGCATCCCGTACCATCAGGCAAACAAAGATGAATCTCCTTGTTTGAGAAGAGGCCCAGAAAGATTAACTGATTCTCCTAAGATTAGAGTACAGCTCTGCCAGCGGCTGGGACAGACAGCCAAGCCCGTGAGTCCGTGGAGCTGGCTCGGGCCTGGGCTGTGCACCTCCTGCACCAGAGAACAGACGGGCCAGAGAGCAGGCCACCATGCTCTTCTCATCTCGTCCAAGCGGCGAGAACTGCCAGTCCCCGGTTCCCCTTGAAGTCAGGGTGGGGGTGGGGGAGATGACTAAGGCAAGGACAATACTGGGCCACTCGGCTGATTTCTCAGTTTGACTTCTATGCAAAATCAGACCAAAAGGATGAGTCATTTCCCATACGAGGCAAAAATAATCAGGAAAGGATTCATTTTAGAAGCACTACTCTTTACAAGAGCACCAAAAAAGTACCAAACATGTAGGGGTAACTTCAATAAAAGAAACAGAAGACTTGTTCCCATCAAGAACTACAAAATTTTGGAAGAAACAAGATCACAGAAGTGCGGGGACAAATCATGTTCATGGGTGAGAAGATGTTAACTCTCTATCTTGATCTATAGATTCAACAGAACCCCAATCAAAACTCTAGTAAAATTATTTTTCTGGAAATTGAGAAGGTGATTCTAAGTTTTATATGGAAACACAAGGGCAGGGATCCATGACAACGTTGGAAGATTCCCCTACCACGAAGCGCCATTTATAATCTGTGTATCATCAGGACCATGCGATGCTGGTGAAGAAAGGAGAAACCCAACTCCAGACCTGACCCATACACACAATGGACACTAGATTTAAAACAAAGGTCCCACCACCTTCTAGCAGGAAGAGGGCAGTCTTTAATGAATAGTGCTTGGTAAACTAGATATTCATGTGGGAAAAAAAACAACCCCACATGTAACAACAAAGAAAAACATTCCAGGTAAACTGAAGATCAAAACGCAAAAGGCAAAACAAAACTTTTAATACAGTGCCTCATGACCTCAGGAAGGGTTCCTAACAGAACTCAAGAGTACCCACCACACAAGACAAGAACAAGAAACTGGACCACCTCAAAACTAAGAGCGTCAGTTCATCAAAGATACCACTGGGAGGGGCTGGGGGCAGTTCAGTGGTTAAGACTCCGTACTAATGCAGGGGGTACAGGTGTGACCCCTGGTCAGGGAACTAGATCCCACAGCCGCACCTAAGAATTCGCATGCCACAACCAAGACCTGGTGCAGCCAAATAAACAGATACTAAGGAAAAAAAAAAAAGATGCCACTGAGTGCGTAAAAAGGCAGGCCTCCAAATGGGAACGTGAGACAACCCCCTGCCAGCCCCATAATTCTACAACGTGGGCACAACAGAGTGGTGGGGGGAGGCGCTGCTGGTGTCCAGTGGGTGGAAGCCAAAGCTGCTGCTAAATGTCCTACAAGACAGAACAACTCCCCACAAAAAGAGTTATCTGGCCCAAAACGTCAGCTGTGCTACGATTAGGAAATCTTGCCAGGGTGCAACCAACACTCACACAAAGTGACACAACCAGCCTGGGAGACAGTTCTCTAGCGCTGGATGTGTGCACGCTCAACAACCTGGCAGCTGCACTCTGAGGGGTGTCTCCAACAAGCATACACACACAACGCACCAAGAGGCACATAAACCACATTCCTATCAGTACCCAGTGACAGTCAACAAGGGGAGACAGCCCAAACTCAAAGTAAAATAGGAGCAGGGACAAAGGGGAGATGAACAGGGTGCCGGAGACCACGTTCCAGGTCTTGACCAGAAAGAGGCTATGTGGGTGTGTTCATGTTATGAAAATCACTGAGATCTGTATCTAGATAGATACGGATATGTAACATTTCAATTTCAAGGTTAAGTTAGGAGAAAAAAAAAATCAACGGGCCTAAGATCCTCTGTCCAATTCCTAAGAAACAGAAGACCCCTGAGATGTGTGAAGCAAGTGAGCAGCGAGAGCGCAGCTGCAGTGCAGGGCACTCTTCGCCAGGATGGCGTGCACGGCACCTGTCGTTTGATCGACACCAGCTCCAGGTCCAGTTGTCTCAGCACCGTGGTAGCAGCAGTGGCATTGGCAGAAACAGCCTCCACGTCTTCTTGAGAAAGAAACATTCCTTTTGGAGGTTTCCTTTTTGCTCTATTTTTAGCTTGAGTACTATGCTTTTCCTTTTTGATCTGAGGAATTGTCTCAGTAGGGGGCACCTGCATGGTACACATATTTGATAAATGAGAAAGTGAAAAAATTAAAATGTCAAATGAATCGCAATAAGCATATTTTAACATGGCTCCAAACAATCTAAGATAAATACCATGCCATACCAAAATAACCATCCACAAATTCTAAAACACAGTTAACAGACAAAGAATACTAGCTAAGTAAACAACTCAAAGTGGACTCTGCTTCCTTCCTTTACAGACAGATACATCTTTATTCTATAAACCTCTGACAAGAAGCATTCCCAGCTTCTGGGAGAATACAGGGAAAAAAAATAACCTGTGCTCCCTTCTGGTGAGCTGTGTATATACAAATAAGGAATGATTTCATCCTAACAGTCCCCAGCAATGTAGACAGACATATGGCCACAGAAAGAAAAAAAATGATTCAGCGCATGTATAAGGATCCATTTAAATTCCTTAAATCTTGATAGAAGGTTATAAAAATAAAAACTTCAATATGAAACTTGTTTATATACCCCTTTTTTGAGATGACACACTTTCCATGGCATGTAACCTGCTTCAAAAACTATAAGCTGTCATTCAGAAATGTGTGACTGCTGCTTTTTTTAAAAATGCTCTTTCTAAAACCAAAACCTTTGGAAATGAAATGCACTCACATGTTGGCAAGGAAAGGATAACATCCTATTGGTAACCATTTTAACAAGTTTAGGTTAACTGATTATAATTTCATCTTGTTAAGTCTATTGACACTGGCTGGTAAAGCTGAAAATACATTCAAGCTTGTTGCTTCACATTTTAAGACAGATAAAAAGACCATGTAGACTATGATGGTAGCAATAAACTCTCAAACAAGTGGTAATAAACAACACATAAAAATCTGAGTCAGCAATGACCTGTGTTCTGTAATAGCACGGTGCCGGTCAATATAGATCAGCTACTAACCAAGTCTGTTTTCATACATTTTGGCACGTCTTAAGAAGCTAAGAAACTAAATAGGAAACTAATCATTTTTCTTTTCAAATCAGAAATTGTGCTATATAAATAAGAATTATAGAAATTAATATAAAACCAAGCCTCTTCTCTTTCATTTAAAATGTTCCACTGAAGAACCTAATAAATAACAATGCATCAAAAAGCTTACTAAAAACTGCAAGTTCAATTTGATTTCACAAACAATGTAATTAAACTAATCCTTAAAATGATCTGGGCACTCATATAGATCACTGGTGAGAGTGCCATCCAGAAAGTATGACCAGTTTCCTATTTGATAATAATATACTATGCCAAAAGAAGCCTTAAGAATATATCTAGAACATTTTGACTCAATAATTCAACTTCCAGAAATTAATTCTAATGGAAAAAATTAAGTGCACAAATATGTAGTTATGATATCAGATTTCAGCATTAATCGTGGGGAAAAAAATTGTTAAAAATTTGTATAAATCAACTCAATTATAAAAGATTTGTATGATAGAATAACAAACATACTGCTATGCATACAAATATATTCAACATAAAAATACATCCAGGTTTAGCAGTAGCATTCCTCAAGAAACTGGAAACAGTGTTGCCATGCGGCCCAGTGACCCCTCGCCTGGGCATATATAAGGACAAATCTGTAATCCGAAAAATACAGGCACCCCTCTTTTCACAGCAGCACTGTTCATGACAGACAAGACATGGAGACAACCCAAGTGTCCACTGACAAGATGAAGGGATAAAAAAAGATGCAGTACATATATACCGGAATCACTGCCTTATCACGGTGAAGGGCTTGTGTAACTCAAAGAAGCTACAAGCTATGATGTGTAGGGCCACCCAAGACAGACGGGTCATAGCAGAGTTCTGACAAATGTGGAAGAGGGAATGGCAAACCACCACCACCCCAGTATACTAACCATGAGGACCTCATGAACTGTATAAAAAGGCAAACAGACGTGACACCCAAAGATGAGCCCCCCAGGTCGGAAGGTGTCCAATGTGCTACTGGGGAAGAGCGGAAGACAATTCCTCAGCCATAAGAAGGAGACAATGCTATCTGCCACAACATGAATGCAACGAGAGAGTATCATACTCAGTGAAGCAATTCAGAGAAGGACAAATATCACATGATTTTACTTCTATGTGAAATCTAAAACAGAACACAAATGACCTTATCTATGAAACAAACAGAATCACATACAGAACAGACTTGTGGTTGCTGGGGGGAGAGGGGGTTGGATTGGGAGTTTGGGACTAGCAGAGACAAGCTATTATATATTTAATGCAAAAACATGGTCCTACTATATATATAGCACAGGGAACTATATAATATGGCAACCCACTTCAGTATTCTTGCTTGGAGAACCCATGGACAGAGAAGCCTGGCGGGCTACAGTCCATGGGGTGGCAAAGAGTCAGACATGACTGAAATGACTGAGCATGCATACACACACGTTTCACACAGAAGGTCCTCTGGAAAGAGTCACCAAAATGTTAGCAGTGATGATGGGTACGTGCCCAGTCATTTCAGTCGTGTCTGACTCTTTGCATCCCCGGACTCTTTGCATCCCCATGGACTGTAGCCCACCAGGCTCCTGTGTCCATGGGATTCTCTATGAAAGAATACTGGAGTGGGTTTCCATTTTCCCCTCCAGGGAATCTCCCTGACCCAGAGATTAAACCCATGCCTCCTGCACTGGTAGGTTTCCCTGGTGACTCAGCTGGTAAAGATCTGCCTGCAGTGTAGGAGACCCTGGGTCAGATTCCTGGGTCGGGAAGATCCGCTGGAGAAGGGATAAGCTACCCACTCCAGTATTCTTGGGCGTCCCTTGTGCCTCAGCTGGTAAAGAATACGTCTGCAAAGCTGGAGACCTGGGTTCAATCCCTGGGTTGGGAAGATCCCCTGGAGAAGGGAAAGGCTACCCACTCCAGTAATCTGGCCTGGAGAATTCCATGGACTATACAGTCCATGGGGTCGCCTGAGCAACTTTCACTTTCACTCCTGCATTGGCAGGCGGCTTCTTTACCCAAGACCTGATAAAGGTGGATGATATTATAAACCATTTTCATTTTTTCCCCTTTTGTTTAGCTGTATTTCCTACATATCTATAAAAAAGCATTTATTACTGGTATATTTTTAGTTTAGGTATGTCTAGACTCTTGTTTTTTTCATACTTCAGTACCTTCTGCAACAGAGAAATTTTTAGATTTTAATGAAACAACAGACACTTATTTGAATACATGTACAAGTAATACCAACGCTGGGAATCCACACTCCGGCCTGAATGGGACTCCAGTGGACGGATACCAGGGGGCTTGGGACCTCTGCCCAGGTGGTGGGGGTCTGCATCAGGGACTGCCTGCAGGCACGTGTGTATTGTGGGGGTTTCCACTGGGCCACAGTGACAAGGGACCCTCTGGTGTCCTCAGAGGGTCTTCAGGGATCCTACATGTGCTTTATTCAGTTATGAATGAGCAAAAGAATCCAAGTTTATTACCCTCATTTCAAAGGCTAAGATCACCCAGACACCCCACTGTTCTCAGTGAACAGTTTATAATAAGTAAATGCTATAAATATACCCCCCAAAGTCATATATAATTGTGGGGGTTTGTGGGCCTCTTGAATCCAGAGACTAAAAACTTCTGGCATCATGGTTTTTAAAATGTGAGAGATTAAAGCTTCTCCATGACCCAGAGGGCACAGGCCCCAGGCGCCCACAGGAGGAAGGAGCCCTAAGGCCGAGAGGAAGGCAAGAGGCCCCTTTCTAACCTGCTGAGCGAGTGCCCAGCAAAGAGGACAGTGAGGACTGCTACCCTACAGAAAACCTCTCATTAATGCCATCTTCCCCTTTAAGGCTTCCCTTCTTATATTTCTTGGCAAACAAAACTCTTAAGTTCTATAAAGCAAGGTTCAGTTCAGTTCAGTTCAGTCACTCAGTCATGTCTGACTCTTTGCGACCGCATGAATTGCAGCCTGCCAGGCCTCCCTGTCCATCACCATCTCCCGGAGTTCACCCAAACTCATGTCCATCGAGTCAGTGATGCCATCCAGCCATCTCATCTTCTGCCATCCCCTTCTCCTCCTGCCCCCAATCCCTCCCAGCATCAGAGTCTTTTCCAATGAGTCAACTCTTCACATGAGGTGGCCAAAGTATTAGAGTTTCAACTTTAGCATCAGTCTTTCCAAAGAACACCCAGGACTGATCTCCTTTAGAATGGACTGGTTGGATCTCCTTGCAGTCCAAGGGACTCTCAAGAGTCTTCTCCAACACCACAGTTCAAAAGTATCAATTCTTCAGTGCTCAGCCTTCTTCACAGTCCATCAGATGCCATGATCTTCGTTTTCTGAATGTTGAGCTTTAAGCCAACTTTTTCACTCTCCTCTTTCACTTTCATCAAGAGGCTTTTTAGTTCCTCTTCACTTTCTGCCATAAGGGTGGTGTCATCTGCATATATGAGGTTATTGATAATATTGTTTAAAAACTCATACATACCATGATATCTCCTGAAAGTGAAAGTGAAGTTGCTCAGTCGTGTCCAACTCTTTGCGACCCCATGGACTGGAGCCCGCCAGGCTCCTCTGTCATGGGTATTTCCAGGCAAGAACACTGGAGTGGGCTGCCATTTCCTTCTCCATGGCATCTTCCCAACCCAGGGATCGCACCCGGGTCTCCCGCATTGCAGGCAGATGCTTTTACTGTCTGAGCCACCAAGGAAGTCTCCTACATGGCACTTAATATATTAAGGAGACTAAGGAAAAAGAATGCTTTACTTTGAAACTAGTAAATGAAATTTATTTGCCTTAATAATACTAGGGGAAAAAATACCTCCTTTTTGCTTTCCTTGTTTTGATCAATCTCCATGTCAATGGGGTTATTTCCATTTGTTTCTTCCAGTTCATCCTCACTGGAAGACAAAAACAAGTTACTGAAAGATTATTTTGTGCTAACTCTATTTAATATACAAATATAAGCAAGAAATTGATTTAATATAAAATTAGTATAAGTTTTCAGAATGTTGAGAAAAGTGTTTTTACAATTCAAATAAAATATCAACTCCATAGTTCTTTTAGTCTAAATGATTAAAAAAGCTATTGAAATAGGTTTCTATCTCCCAAACCAAGCCTAGAACATTGTCACTTTATATTTATAAAGTGTTTTCTCTCAACTAAAAATATCAAATTTAAGACTTTAATTCTCCTTAATTATCTAGTAGAGGACCAGGACATGATCATTAAATATAACTGAGAAATTATTCAAGAATACAGGCTCATGATATTGAGAACAAATTCACCCACAAGTAAAATTTTATTTTCATGTCCCATCTGAGTACCCACAGCTACACAATTCTGAGAATTGGTGGTTTCTGGTGGCCTGAAAAACTCAAAGTGAACTTCAAAAAGAACGCTCACACCACTATGGTGCTTCAAATGCTTTTGTTTATATTCTTCCATGAAGTATTAGAAAAAAAAAAAAAAGCTCTGTCAGGGGTAGGAGCTTTACAAAAATTGAGCACGACGGCTCCCAGAGGCCAGACACCTGACTTGTCTGCCCGCAGCTAAAGCCAGCTGAGCAGGGCTGGTGGCACGCACTCAGGGCTTCGAGTGCCAACACCCCTTGTCTCAGGGGCCCACCCCAGTGAGACGCCCACTAGCACCCCGTCCTCTTCTCTCTCGCCCAGGCCGGCACTGTAAGCAGTTCTGGCTGAGGAAGGCGTTGAGAGGAGAAAGGGCTGGGGGCGGAGGGGATTCTCCCCGGCCCTGCCATTCCCTTCATAGGCAGGTCCCGCCAGAAAGTCAGCCATCTCCTGGGGTCTTCCGGGGCCTGTGTCCCTCCTCTGTCTGCTTCCTGATGGTGGTGCAGGTGCACAGGGCAGACGAGAGCAGCCTTAGGTGGACGGAAAGTGAGAACCCGGGCATGTTCGCCAAACCAGTATGGTTCCATCCTCAAGGATGACAAACCCCAATCTTTCTTTTTTAGATTTAATTCTGATTTCAGCTTAGTAAACTGCACCTGTTTGTAGTAATAGATTTATTTCACAAACAGTGAATTAAACCTAAGGTATAATAAAAACAAAAAATGTTCATCAATAGTTGCTAACACTAAGAACACATTCAATAGTTTGCTGCTTTTCTTTGGTTACAGAGAGCACTGATCCATAAATAGACCCACTGGTTACACGTGATACAGACCAAAAAATATGCAGACTGTCAAGGTCAACAATTTCACAGAATCTTACAGCTGGAAAGAGCTCTGCAGATGTTCTTCACATTGCTCTCATTTTATACTTATGCCCAGACCTTAGAATTCTCCAGAAGTGACACCCGATTATCAACTTGTCCCCACACGTCATTCCTTTCATTTGAAATCATAAAACACTCTCCTGAGACAGGGCCATGAAGGGGATAGAGCTTATTTTTTTCCTTCATTTTATTTTTGCATTGTTAATTTATAAAAGTAATATATTATAGAAAACATAATTTTTAAAAGCCACCTATATTCCTAGTAACACAAAAGCCATTCTGTGTCTTGCCTTCAGACCTGAGGAGACCGAGGCCTGGGAATGAATGCATGGACCCCACGAGTAGGCCTCTCACTGAGACCAGAACCCACTTCCGTGGGCGAGCACAGGCTGCCGCCACGCCCCTGCTGTACAAAAGGCTGAGGGTGGGGTGTCTCAGGTGTGTCCTGCACACTGAGCTGTCTTTAAGACTAAGCTCCTTATAAAGAAGTCATAAAGGATCCCCTACCAGCGCTCTCGCTCACATACACAGAACAGATGGTCGATAAAGGGAGGAAGGAAATCTAAACTGCAGATTTTTAACAAATCAGACATAAAAACATGTCAGTTGAATCCTGCAGAAGTACATGAGTGAATTTCAACCCCGGAAGTAAGAGATTCCTTTTTGCTAAAGGAGACACCCCTAAGGGGCAGAGAGGAATGTGTGGGGAAGTTCACTCACTGTGACTGCAGAATGCTGAGGAAAGATGCCTTCAGAACATAGCACCCTGAATGCAGCTCATCTGTGTCAATTTTGGGTCCACTCTGAAGGCCTGGGGAAACTGGTCCCCTTCCCTTTCCTCTGTGTGTCCACCTGCTCCTAGAGACGCCAGGGCCGTCAGAGCTCCCCGGACGGCTGGGATACCACCCGTGCCTACTGACCTCTCCTCCCGCTCACGCTTCTGTCTCCGAGCGTGGCGGTCCATCACGCTGGTTTTAGTCCTCGTCTTCTTCCAGGAGTAGTAGAACTTCACCAGACTTGCTATAGATTTATCAGGAAGCTGGACAGAAGAGATGAGCTGGTTCAGGTTTAATCTTTAAAGATCCAATGTGTGTACATATATTTCATAAGGATCATGCTCACATATTCAGAAATGTCATAAGTCACAGTCATTTTTCTCTGAATTCATAGAAGAACCCACATTGATACAGTTTCAAACAACTGAAGTTTTGACTCCAAGTGAAACTTGGCCCATGAAAGACTGCAGTCAGTTTAAGGTGAATCAGGGTTTTCACACTGCTGAAGCTTCTAACATAATTTCTAGGTTGCTTTTGTGACCATCAATTAGTGTTCATGGCAGGAGTCCACCAAATACCATTCTAAAATGTGAGAGATCAGCAGAACTCCTCGGGGAAACAGTGCCTCCGGCGCCACGCCTCACCCACTCACCCACTCACCATCCGAGACCCTTTCTCTTAAGACAGAGAGAACTCTAGGCAGTCCTGACCCAAGAGCTGGGCTGGGGGGCTATCAAGCGGGGAGGTGTGGGGAAATGTTGCCCACCCAGCAGCTCCCACTGCACCAAACACCGGACCTTTCACACTGTAGGAGGGCAGCCCTACTGGGGCGCTGGAGGGGGACGGGGGGCTGGCGCGCACACACGGTGGTCTCACCTACTCACCATTTGTTGGATTCTATGAAAAGTTTTCCCGTGAAAACTAAAGGCTTGCTCAAACAAGACTTTATCTTCCACAGTCCACTCATCTGGGAAGGGGGTAAAGTTGGGCAAATCAGCCAATGATTTTTCAATATTATGCTTATGCCAAAAGAGCATCCCAAGAGCCTAGAAAAATAGTATCAGTGAAATTTTTAGACCAACAATGTGACTAAAACATCGTGGAAATGAGGCTGGCAAAGAGGGGCACATTTTACACCCTGATAAACACGCATGGGAACTCACAGACAATGCCACTGCGCACCCCTCTGTGCACCAACTTGTTCATCTCAGGCCCTACAAGGTAAGTGTCCCCTCCTCATGACTCAGATTGGAATACAGGGGCCTGAGAAACCCAGTAACTTGCTGATGGTCACAGTGGACAATGGCAGAAGCAGTGGGCCCTGGAATGTGCGCTTGTAAAAGGGTCACACCCTAGTGCCAGTGGACATGAAAAGAAGAAGTGACTCAAAAAGCACGCCACTGTTTTTCTTTGGCCAAAAAGTTCAAATATAAGAGTTTTGTTTTTCAGCTCAGAAAGGAAAAAAAACACAAATGAGTAAGGAACAAAGTAGAAACAAGAGAATTCAGGAATACTTTTCTAAGAAAACTCCCCATAATTCTACTTTAAAGTGGAAATAATCATACTTTGGGAGACCAAAATCCTTACAAATTTCATACAAGTGCACTTAGCAGTCACCCAATAAGAGTTACACTTTCTAAACAAAATGAAAAATTAATGTTTCTAAGCAGCTTTGTGAGGTTCAAGAGCAGGCTTTGGAGAAAGAGACATATATTTCTTGCTTTGAAAGATTCGGAACTCCCTTCCTGTAACTGGCTTTCCTCTGAACTCCATTCTTGTAACTGGCTTTCCTAACAGTTCTACCAGGTAAAATAACCAAAATTGAGGCCATGGCAGAAAGAAATGGCCCACATCTATGTAACCAAAATTAGTGGTATCCTTGGGCATTAGGGTAAATGAAAAAAAATTATTTACAGGCTGTAAAATCTATATCAATACAAAGGAAAGTATTAATCTAACAAGGTGATAATCTGAAATAACTGTAACTAAAAATAAGGCTGAAATAAGATATCACGCTTCTGGAGAAAAATTAATCTTGTGGATTTCTCATTAATTGGCTCCAAACAAATCTTAACACCTGAGTAAAATTTTACAACCTGAAAAATTATTCAAAACAATTAACACAGGTCTGAGTAGATCTGAGTGTGACAACATGAGTCAGGAAACCACAAGAACAAGAAACAAATCATATATTCAAGTAAGAAAGCACTGTGCCCAAGTACCCACTAAGAGCCGCTGTTGACCTGAGCAGCGAGGACCGGCGGAGCCCACAGGCGCCCCTCCAGGCCAAGGGTCTCTACTGCTCGTCTCAGGCAGTATCAAGTGGATCAGAGCCCCTGTATCACTGCCAGTAACCACCAGACATGGCAATGAGGAAACCATGCTGCCTAAGAGAACACGGGACACCTAACAGGTAAGCCATAAAACCCATTTTTAACAACAACAAAATCCCACCGTTACCTGCTCCATGTTGTACCCATGCTTCTCTTTGGCAATGGCGATGTATTCATCCACTGAAAAACAAGACAGGAGGCCGTGAACAAGAGCAGGCGGGCACGGTCTATGGGCACCAGAACTGGTACTAATTACATGCTTCAGGCTGCCACGTGTGAGGATGAAGACGAAGGCAAGACAGGAGCGAAGCAGAGCTATACAGTGTCACCTCGTTATGGATCTTACATACACAGATCTCACAGAGAAGTGGCGGAATAAATAAATACAGTACTTATTTCTGGATGGTGAGGTTATGATACCGGTTTTTTCTTTTTTTAAAACAAGGTTCTACTTAAATTTTCTATGATAAGCAAACATTACTTTGGCACTTCAAAACATAATTATTTATAAATAAGAAGAAATATGAAATGGGGGTTTATTCTCAGATGCAAGAGCAAGCAACCTACTTTCATGTTAAAGAAAATCTAGGCGATAAACCACAAGAACAGCACCAAGTACTTGCACTCCAAGTCCGACAGAAGGTGGCGAGCGCCAGTGCGCACGCACGAAAGGAGCTCGAGGAGACTGCCGGGCTCACACTCACCCAGCTGCCACCCCAACGAGGGCCCACATCCTCGCTACACCTCCCAGGCTTTCTCCCGGAACAGGAAGAGACCACTAACCAACAGCACCTCCTTATGCTCCTGTGTGACTCTCCTTACCAACTACAAAAGCAAGACAAACTCAGAAAGGAAAACGCAGGTGGCACAGAATTGCGGGAAACAAACACGCACTCCTTCCAGCCCTAAGACCCTTCCCGCAGATCTCACTTTCCAGGGGCAAGGACCAGACTCGCGCTGAGGGGACAGGCTGAGGGGACAGAGCCAGCAGAAGACGCCTGGGAGCCAGAGCGCCTGGTCTCAGCTGCGATCAGCCACACCGCACCAGCCTCCCTAACTGCAGTGAAGCTGACCACCGAGTAGGAAACAGAAATCAACTCTGAGAATGAATTCAAGTTCATTAGCATATATTCTAATACGGGGGCGGGGGGGGGGATTGTTTTCCACTGACAAAAGACCCAATTTAATTCAGACAGTAACTACATATAGTGCATTTTAATAGTAAGGCACTAATTTTCTGTTTTTTTACATCTAATATACTCACAAACTGACTGGCTACTCCACTCAGAATAGAGTAAAATTCCAATTTACCTGAGAGTCAGTAAATGATAAAGGCCCTTGTTTGTCCCCAAAGTTGAAACTGGTGATTTTTTATTTGGGGGCTGAAATGTTTCAAAGTATGTCCCTTGCTTATTACTTCACAACAGGGTAAATTATGCCAAATAACAGAAAAATGATGGAAGGTTCTTAAAAAAAAAAAGCCTTGAAAAGTAAGGTTGCTAAAGCAGGTGGCTGCATGCGTGCCTGAGAGAAGCCTAAATGCTGCCCGAGGCACCCTAGACCCGGGGGATGGACCTCAGGCCAGAGGACAAAAGCCAGGTAATGAGATGTGTTCAAGTCAAGAACACATGAGAGGAAGAGAGAAAAACAAACTACAGTCAACTGAGGGTCAGCCCTGGAGGTCTGCTTTATGGGTTCCTTCTTTTTATAAATATCTGCTGAATAAACAATAAACGCACCTCAAACTTCTGCAATATACTCTCTGCAAGCATACAGGTTTTCAGACGCTATTATTTACCTTAACAGAGTACGGAACGTGTGGTGTGTGCACACATTCGGTCATGTGATCCCCAGTCAGCCATACGATCTTTAGACAAGTAAACGCACAGGCCGGCTGTGATGCAGGAGCCCTTGGGAGCCTGCCCTGCCCACCCTCTCAGGGCAGAACCACAGTCTGCTACATCAGTAACAGAGTCCACTAAAATGGTACCCATTGCTTCTGATCAGATTTACCTAAAAATATTACAAGGGAAACAAAAGCATCCTTTAGATGCTTTTCCTATCTTTATCTGTTCTTTTGTTTTTATATAAAAAATTAACTGGTGGTAGGACCAGTAAAACAGACTAAAACAGTGGATCCCAGCTGCTGCTGCTAAATGTAGATGTAACATTTGCCATGTTGTACACAGATTGCTAGGAGAAATACCAACAACCTCAGATATGCAGATGATACCACTCTAATGGCAGAAAGTGAAGAGGAACTAAAGAGCCTCTTGATGAAGGTGAAAGAAGAGAATGAAAAAGATGGCTTGAAACTCAACAAGCAAAAAACTAAGATAATGGCAACCGGTTCTATCACTTCATGGCAAATAGAAGGGGGAAAAGTGGAAATAGAAACAAATTTTCTTTTCTTAGGTTCCAAAATCACTGCAGATGATGACTATAGCCATGAAATTAAAAGACGCTTGCTCCTTGGAAGGAAAGCTATGATAAACCCAGACAGCATATTAAAAAGCAGATATCACTTTGCCACCAAAGGTGCACATAGTCAAAGCTATGGTTTTTCCAGTAGTCATGTATGGATGTGAGAGTTGGACCATAAACAAGGCTGAGCACCGAAGAATTGATGCTTTTAAACTGTGGTGCTGGCGAAGATTCTTGAGAGTCCCTTGGACTGCAAGAAGATCAAACCAGTCAATCCTAAAGGAAATTAACCCTGAATACTCATTGGAAGGACTGATGCTGAAGCGCCAATACTTTGGCTACTTGATGCGAAAAGCCGACTCATTGAAAAAGATCCTGATGCTGGGAAAGACTGAAGGCAAAAGGAGAAGCAGGTGACAGAGGATGAGATGGTTGGATGGCATCACCGAGTCAGTGGACATGAGTTTGAGCAAACTCCGGGAGACAGAGAAGGACAGAGAAGCCTGGCATGCTGCAGTTCATCAGGTCACAAAGAGCGGGACACGACTTAGCAACTGAGCAACAACAACAAACAGCATAAGGTGGCTTTTTAAGTCACATCTTTTAGGTGTTCTTAGAGATCACTCTCAGGACTCAAACCTAAAGCAAAGGAAGAAAGAACTGTATCACAGCTACTGAAGTGACACCACCTGGCCTTGAAGGTTCGATGAAATAAGTTAACATATGGGGGGCCTTGTAGCTTAGAAAAGGATTACCGTCTGATACCTGCCAGTGAAAACCCAGTGTTTCATTCTTTTCATTGTCCCCCTGCCCAGTGTTCAATAAAGGTTAGACAAACATCTGCTGAATGAATGCTAGTGGACTGTGATATGTACAATGTTAACATTTTAGGTTCTTTTACTAGCAAGGTGAAAGGCAGCACATATCATCAAAAAGGCTACAGATAACAAATGCTGGAAAGAGTGTGGAGCAAAGTGCACCCTCCTGCACTGCTGGTGGGATGGAAACTGGTGCAGCCGCTAGGGAGAACAGTGTGGAGGCTGTCACCACAGAACATGCGATCCCACTCCTGCACACACGTCGGAAAAGACAGAGGCCCCGACGTTCACAGGAGCACTGTTCACAAAAGCCAAGACACGGGAACAACTCAAGTGCTCACTAACAGGTGGCTTAAGGAGATACAGTGCATTTATACGAGGGACTACTGCTCAGGCATAAAAAAGAATGAAATATGGCCATCTGCAGCAACGTGGATGAACCTAGAGACTATTATACTA
The DNA here is from genome assembly GCA_006410635.1 of Cephalophus harveyi. Taxonomy (NCBI): domain Eukaryota; kingdom Metazoa; phylum Chordata; class Mammalia; order Artiodactyla; family Bovidae; genus Cephalophus; species Cephalophus harveyi. The sequence continues at coordinate 38,976 of SJYT01001208.1, read as the reverse complement.
AATGAAGTCAGGCAGAGAAAGACCAATATTATATATGATGTATATGCGGAATCTAAAAAATAATACAAATCAATCTATACATAAAACAAACAGACTCACAGACATAGAAAACAAACCTATGGTTACCGAAGGAGAGAGGGAAGGGGTAGATAAACTAGGGGCATGGGATTAACAGATACCAACCACCATACACAATAAGACAAGTAACAAGGATTTACTGTATAGCACAGAAGATTATATTTAGTATCTTGTAATAAGTTATAAAGGAAAATAATCTGAATATATATATATATATATATATATATAAACCTGAACCACTTTGCTCTTCACCTGAAATTAACACAATACTGTAAATTAACTATACCTTAACTAAAAGAAAGAAAGGGAAGTAAAGAGAGGCAGCACAGGTCAGGTATGGGGTAAGAAAGACTCAGGTCAAATCTTGGCTCTGTCTGTTGATAAAATGCGTTCGTATCCAGTGGTGCCTGACAAGCACTGTATTTAAGACTGTGCTACCCTCAGCAACTTGCTCACACCAGCAGAGCTAGGTTACCCTGTAACTGAAAACTACACCACGGAAGGAAGGCCTCCTTGTCCCCTGCTACTCAGAGAGCGCTCTGGACCAGTGTAAATTCAGCACAGCCACAGGCACAGACCGTGCTGCGACAGGCCTTGTCTCCCCTGCTTGCCCTCTCTGAGCCGTCCCCAGCCCTCGTTCCCTTTCATCAGCGGTGGACAGGGCCCCCTACCTCAGCTTCTGCGCTCCCAAGGCCCTCCCCACCACCTGCCTGGCTGCTTTACACAGCCTGCCAGGAGCTGTTGGCAGGTCACGAAGAAAATGGAACATTTTTTAAAACCTCCCGCATGGCTTTCTTAAGCAAAAATGAGCTTTCAATCTCAGAAAACAAATTGACTCCCACCTGCTCCTATGAAAAACAAAGGATGACTGGATATTTGAGGTGGGGGACAATGATGAAACAAGGGAAACAAGAAAAGTACCGGCTGCCTGAGACAAAGAATGCAGGGGGGGTGGGGGTGGGGGACATTCCCAGCACTTTCTATTATCTGGCAACAAAATCTTGATTTTGTCTCTAGAAGATTAAAGGTTAACCAGAGTTCATCCCAATCTGGGGCAAACAGCCACTGCAGGCAGAGTGGTTGATTGAGTGTGATCAGGTTGACGAGCAAAGTCCACGGCACTTAGGGAAAGGCCCAGGCTCTGCCCCACCAGCCTTCTCCAGTGCCCTCGGGACAGGACTGGGGTCATGGGCGAGCTACAGGCAGACTTGCCTTGTGCAGCTTAGCTGACACTCTAATCTATCATCAGAAGTAGGAGACTCAAACACAGGGTTAAGTGTATTCTGCTTTAAAAACAATCCTATCATTGCATAATGCCATGGTTTTAAAAACTTGAAAGCTCCTACAGAAACAGCCAGGAAGAATGGTCTAATCTTAAATCGTGATGGATCCATCACTCTGATCCTTTAAAGAACTACACAGACTACACAAACCATGCCTTTTTCGACAACAACTTACCATTATACATAGCACAACTGAATGAGTTGTTTGGGGGTTAACATCATTTAAAGATAGAATGTGTGTAAGATTCATCAAGAAAATGTACAAAATTTAACAGAGCTTAGTCAAACATTTACTGAACTACCCTCACTAGGTACAGAACACTGTATTAAACAGCAGGCCAAATACAAAAGGAAGACGATTTCCTGCAGTGCCGTGAACCAACACACAGGTGGCAGAAGAGAACATAAATGCATCGGCAGCAAGTGTAGTCGCAGGACAGCCTGAGAAGGCAGTGCCGCTGGTGACGGCCGCTCAAGAGAAACTTCCTGGAGACTCAACAGCTGTTCAGTTCAGTTCAGACGTTCAGTCGTGTCCAACTCTTTGCGACCCCATGGAGCTGTACTGATTAACAAAAGTCACTAACGTCTGAGAATCTGCTACATGAGGGCCACTGTTCTAAGCTCTTTACCAGGCTTCTCTTTTTAATCCTCTCCAATAATTCTACTATCACTCCCATCCACAAACGAAGACATTGAGTTACACAGAGGTTGGATCATTTGGCCAGGGTCACACAGCTGGTAAAGGCAGAGACAGGACTCTGGTATCAATGCACCCCAAGTGTCTGGCCCCAGGACCCATCGAGTTAAACCTCAGTTAGCAATCCTCTCTCCTGAGTAAGGGAGACAGGAGAAGCTCACTTCAGATAAGGACAGCTCCACGGCAGAGAACGCTGAGCAAGGCAGCAACAGAGTCTATTCCGTTTGAATGGAGTCAAGAAAACAAAACTGTGGTTGATGAAGGAAGTGACGGAGTCAGAGGCTAACAGACAGATGACTGCCTTGAGTAAAGCTTCATAAGTTTCTATATTCATGTTCTACCCTGATGATCTAAATGCTCCCAGTACCATTAGTAAGAATCTCAAATTCAACTGCAAAACTGGGAAGGATGCAGAAGAAAACCGCCACGGTAACCTTAACTCACCCTTCCCTCCCCAGATACTGCAGCGACTTGGAATACTTGTGATCCTGCACAGTCTATGCAGAGCAAGAGGCTGACACCTTTGCTGAGGACAAACCCACAGGCTTAGGACAGCTGTAAAGTTTTTATCATCATATTTACTATAGCTTCAGGTGCTGCAAAGGAAATACGGTACCACTTTCTCTCTCATAACTCAAAAACAGCATGCTAAAGTTTTCTTCAAGAATATGATAACAAATATTGTGGCATCTCCTTGAGCTATTAAAATAAGAAATGAATCATCACCATAACTCACTGAGAATCAAAATGAGCTTGAATCAGTTAGGTAAAGCAATTGTGCCACCTGGTGGGCACAGACATCACTACAACATTTCAGTGATCCCTGTGGTATCTTGAGGTGGGAGTAGAGGGCTGAGACTCAGCCAGAGACTCAGCCAGGCTATGATGAAAGCACCAGTCCCTCCTTGTCAGGGATAAAATATGCTTCCTTTATGACAATGCCATTTCTTAATGTAGTTTTGTTAAAAGCCCACTTTAGAGAAAAAGTCCCCCCACCCTCTGCACCCAAGTAAACACTACAAATCCAGGCCAATCTCACAATCTCATCAAGTGAAATAAGAAACACGAGCACCTCACTAAGCCACACACAGTGGCATTCAGCCTCGAGCATCTACTCCTACCTGGTCCACCCAGAATCAGCAGATATGACTCTGGACACGTCCTCCCCCGCCTCAGTGCCGCAGGGCCCTCCTCTAAGAGTAGGCAAACCATCATGCCTTCCAGGGCTAACCATTTAACTGTTAGATTTAAACTTGCTTGTGTGTTGCATTAAATTTTTTTCCAATAAAAAGAAAGGTGCACTCCTCCCCGTTTATTCTAGTACTCATACACTGGTATATTTTCCAGAAAGGCACATGCATATTCTCTGTTGTAGAAACTGATCATCACTGGACTGAAGGACATTTAGTTGTGACTAATCAAAATAACCATCCTTCTCCTTAAACATGGCCCAGGTCTGTGGCAAGGAGTAAGATGCACGCAGTGGCAACTCGCCTGCTAGCCGCCTGCACCCCGTCACAGCACGTCAGCGCCTGGCGGCCGCGGCCCCAACCCCACTCAAGCCTGTCCTGTCCGCTCTCGGGAGCTGCTCTGTGCACACAAGCTGAGGAAGGAGCCACGCTCACAAGGTCTGCATCTTCCTCAATTAAAGGCAACCTTTCCTGACATTAAAAGGGGGAGAAAAAGACTAACCCTTGATTCACCTATAATCTCACAGTGAACTACAGTGCAAACAGCCCTGGACAATGAGTAAGAGCCCTTAAGTTTCTATCAGGAACTTGCAACTAAGTCCATTTCATCATTTGTCAAATAATAAGTATTTTTATAAATGCTCTGTACAAAAATATACATATACATTAATACTCAGAGGCACCGACTCAGTCCCTGAACGCCACCCGAGCTGTGTTCTAGTTCAGCAGTTCCCAATCCTGACTGATAAGAACTGTCTAACATCTTTAGAATACTGACTAGGGTTCCACCCTGTTTTGTAATGTATGCATATAAATATGTATGTGTGTTCATGTTTATGAACATGTATGTGTGTGCATGGATGTATACGTATACTTTATGCACATATAGAGCTTCCAGTAAAGTATGATGTGTGTAGAGAAAAGCACAGCTAGGTTCATTTTCAGGAGATGAATACACTCAGATCAAGGAAAGAATCCAATATACTCTTGATGTTATGGGTTTGTTTTTATAATGATCCCAGGTGACAATGATGAATCAATGAATTAGAGAGTAACACTGATGTGTAAAGAACAGTTCCCATTTTAATGTGACAGAAACCACCTCAATGAGCCCAAAATTTTAAGGTTTTGACATTTAAACAATTACGCCAATATCAGAACTACAAAAATGAGGAGACATGTGCTTTTCATGTTACTGTAAAATGAAGTGTCTAAATTTGTGAGTTGTGAATTTCAATCATGTAAAAGAATTTCCTTTCAAGCCTCCAGCTGAGGGGTTATGAACAGGGGAGAAAGGTGGAACAAAGGAAAGGAAGATCAGACAGTATGGTCTCTACAGTGTGGTCAAGAAGGGGCCCCCCCAGGGACACTTCAGCCATTCCAAGGAGGAGGGGAGGGGACAGCACAATACAGAACTCAGCAAGAGGGATGCGGACAAGGGGAGTGGGCTCTGGCTGTATCCAGAGGGCAGAGGTGGGCTCAGACTCCAGGGTGCCTAGTGGCCAACTGTCAGGTCTTCTGACTTCAATTTACAGTCATCTAGAAAGTTGTGAATAGAGACCCCGACACATTTACTATATATTTCTATGAAAGTTTAGGCATTTACTACATACCTGTCAAACTTTCACTCATAATTTTGAAAATGGGTACTGAAGTCATACGAGTGACTTAATGCAGAAATAACTTTTTATATGCAGGTCCAAGGAGGGTTCTCATCATCCCCTAAAAGCTAAAACTTACTTTAAAATCCCTAATTTGACACGATTTTAAGTTCTATATGTCTACCTGTCGAAAGCGTTAATTTCTTTTCTTTAAAGTTCGGCCAGCAAATTCCAACCTTCCAGCGTGGCGATCTTTGGAGAGGTGATTTCCAGTTTCTCTCACTGTCTGACGTCCAGATTCCATTATGGGACCGAACCGTCATTTGTGCCTTTGCCCCCTAAATATCACGTCATCATTTAATCATGTAATTCGCTACAATAATGTTTATGAAAGTGAAAGTGAAAGAAGTCTCTCAGTCGTGTCCGACTCTTTGCGACCCCATGGAGTGTAGCCTACCAGGCTCCTCTGTCCATGGGATTTTCCAGGCAATAGTACTGGAGTGGATTGCCATTTCCTTCTCCAGGGGATCCTCCCGACCCAGGGATCGAACCTGTGTCTCCTGCATTGTAGACAGACGCTTTACTGTCTGAGCCAAATGTTTATAATAATACCCAAACGCCGTTGTTCTCATCTATGCTACTTGGACTTATCCACATTTCCTTTACATGAAATGCATCTCTGCACATTTTCTAGGCATACTCCAAAGGTTGCATCCTTCCTTAAGGAAGTTTTACTTAGACACACCCAAGAGCAACTGTGTAATATCAGTAATACTTTAAACTTTTCGGTTTATTAAATTAGACAGCACACCAAGGGAGACCTGTGTGATAAGAGCTCAAACCAGAAATCTAGACCAACCTTGGCTACTAACTAGCTGAGGGACCCTAAACATTTGACCTAACTTCTCCGGGTTCCAGGTTTTTGCAACTAAAAGGAAGCAGGTGGACTAAAGGAAATACATATAAATGATCTGTTCACATTTCATTGCCCCCCTTTTTGTGCATCAGAATATAAACTTCCTGAATCCCTCCCTCCTGTTACCTACCAGGCATACAAGACCGCTCAATAAAAATGTGAAGGAAATCAATTCTCACTGAATAAACACAAATTCGATATAACTCTAACTGAGATTCTGTTTTACTGACTATGCCAAAGCCTTTGACTGTGTGGATCACAATAAACTGTGGAAAATTCTGAAAGAGATGGGAATACCAGACCACCTGACCTGCCTCTTGAGAAATCTGTATGCAGGTCAGGAAGCAACAGTTAGAACTGGACA
>SJYT01001208.1:0-32742 GCA_006410635.1 Cephalophus harveyi | reverse complement strand
TATGCTGTCTAGGTTTGTCATAGCTTTCCTTCCAAGGAGCAAGCACCCTGTCTCTTATACACATTCTGAAGGAGATCAGCCCTGGGATTTCTTTGGAAGGAATGATGCTAAAGCTGAAACTCCAGTACTTTGGCCACCTCATGAGAAGAGTTGACTCATTGGAAAAGACTGATGCTGGGAGGGATTGGGGGCAGGAGGAGAAGGGGACGACTGAGGATGAGATGGCTGGATGGCATCACTGACTCGATGGACTCGATGGATCTGAGTGAACTTCGGGAGATGGTGATGGACAGGGAGGCCTGGCGTGCTGCGATTCATGGGGTCGCAAAGAGTCGGACACGACTGAGTGACTGAACTGAACTGAATTAACTGAGATACTTTTGGAGGGAATGTGCTTTTTAAAAAATAAGAATAAAAATATAAAAATAAAAGACTAAATTATGGTGCACCCATACTTGTTAGTTTCAGTTCAGTTCAGTTCAGTCGCTCAGTCGTGTCCAACTCTTTGTGACCCCATGAACTGCAGCACGCCAGGCCTCCCTGTCCATCACCAACTCCTGGAGTTCACCCAAATTCATGTCCATTGAGTCGGTGATGCCATCCAACCATCTCATCCTCTGTCGTCCCCTTCTCCTCCTGCCCTCAATCCCTTCCAGCATCAGAGTCTTTTCCAATGAGTCAACACTTTGCATGAGGTGGCCAAAGTATTGGAGTTTCAGCTTCAACATCAGTCCTTCCAATGAACACCCAGGACTGATCTCCTTTAGGATGGACTGGTTGGATCTCCTTGGAGTCCAAGGGACTCCCAAGAGTCTTCTCCAACACCACAGTTCAAAAGCATCAATTCTTCAGCAATCAGCTTTCTTCACAGTCCAACTCTCACATTCATACATGACCACTGGACAAACCATAGCCTTGACTAGATGGACCTTTGTTGGCAAAGTAATATCTGCTTTTCAATATACTATCTAGGTTGGTCATAACTTTCCCTCCAAGGAGTAAGCGTCTTTTAATTTCATGGCTGCAATCACCATCTGCAGTGATTCTGGAGCCCAAAAAAATAAAGTCCGACACTGTTTCCCCATCTATTTCCCATAAAACTACATAATTGTAAATATATTCAAACAGAACAAAGTCCCAGATAACACTGTTAAGAGAAAACTGCTAAAGAGCTCATATCTGTGATTTAAAAATCATACACTTATTAATATGTATAAACATACTAGGAAAAGTATATATATATACACACAGTAATTATAAGAGGGCTTTAATTGTCTACATTATACATTCTATATTGTTCAAAATTTCTACAACAGCACTTATTTTTATAACCACAAAATAATTTTTTAAACTTGCAGTAACCCTAAGAGGAAGAACTCTAAGCAGTTACTTATGAAGAAAGAAACCCACACAGAGAAAGCCAGTGATCTGCAGACATCCTTACACATGGGGACATCTCTACACTTCTAGGAGATGTCCCCAGTCTCCTGTTTCTACATAAAATCAGAATCAACTGTTGGACAATCAAGATTTCCACTTTCTTTCAAAATAAATGAGAAAGACAAAAAGAGACTTCTTTTTTGTCTATATATTGGGAGGGAGAGAAGCTGAGGGGGAAATGACAGATGGCAAAGAGAATAAATTATGTATATTTGTCCCCACTGACACTATAGTTACATTTTAGTTATGATTAGACAACTACTCAAAGAGTGTGATCCCCCAAAGCTCCACAAGTGGAACCTAACTGACACCATGGATTACACTCACATCCTCACACTTGGGCAGTTAAGCAAACTCTCATGGATCCACAATTCCACTCCTAAGGATGTATGTTCAGTTCAGTTCAGTTCAGTCGCTCAGTTCAGTTCAGTTGCTCAGTCGTATCTGACTCTTTGCGACCCCATGAATCGCAGCACGCCAGGCCTCCCTGTCCATCACCATCTCCCGGAGTTCACTCAGACTCATGTCCATCGAGTCCGTGATGCCATCCAGCCATCTCATCCTCTGTCGTCCCCTTCTCCTCCTGCCCCCAATCCCTCCCAGCATCAGAGTCTTTTCCAGTGAGTCAACTCTTCGCATGAGGTATCTTACAAAATACTAAAAACACAACAATGGCAACAAAAGAGAACAAAGCTCTATGATTCAGTTTTTCACCATCACCTTCTTTTACAATAGCAACAAATTAGAAACAATCTAAATTTTTAAGAGAATGGTTAAATACCCAATACATTCATATGATAAAATATTCAACACTATTTTAAATGTTCACCAGGGGTCCAACAAGGTGACAAATGCAAGTCACTGTTTCAGGAAGATAATATGCACTCACAAAGAAATTCCATCACCTCACTTACAAAAACATGCACAGAGGAAAAAAAGGGACTGTGAAAACATCCTAAAATGTTTACCAACAGTTATCTCTGGGCAATGAAGTGATAGGTGAGGTGAACTGTTTATTCTTCATACTCTTCTGTGTCTTCTGAACTTTCAATAATATATAAATGTTACTTTTAGATTAGTTTAAGAGTTAAAGTTTTAATCAACAGTATCAGGACTTACATTAAAGCTGCAAATTTATTTTAGGCAATACCACTGTTTAAAAATCCATTACTGTTCATATTCTGTTCTTTACGTCTAACTCTAGGAAAAACAAGCTAATATTAAAATTAAATTCTGACTCCCAGGATTTTCAAAGGTAATACAATAACAGCAAGAGTTAGTACACACAATCTTCAGGGCAATAACAGCAGGAAGCAACTGAAATGAAGAGGGGGCTGAGACCTGATGCATGTGACCTGAGGACACATTGGGAGCACAAGCTAGGGTGAAGATCAGCAACACAGACACTCCCAGCGCCACTACTGATGCTCTGTGTTCACAACCTCTTTAAATCGTGGAATGCCATCCGTAACATGGGGACAAAAACGTCCTCTTCCATTACAGTAAAGACTGACTGATACAAGAATATGGAAAAGCATTTTAGTCCAATGCTCAACAAATGCTCAACATTTTTAATGTTTAGTTCTGGGCATCATTATTTAAGAGGGGCACTGTGATTAAATAGAATATACCCAGCTGTGCAACAGAGATGAAAAAAGACTCCAAAACTGAAGCAACAGGAAACCCTGGAGGCCACCAGGCAGCGTTAGCTTGGACGGGGACAGCAAAGGTGGCAGGAAAACTGAGCACCTGAGACCCAAAGGGAAGCAAACTTACTCAGCAGAGATCGGAAAACAAAGCTTAAAAATTACAGGGACACAGATTTTCAGCTCTGTTAGAAGCAACAACATGTTTGAGCAAATGATCAAAGGGATAAAGCCAACAGGAAATACAAAAAAGGACTTCCTTCCCCAGCACAGTAGGGGCATCAGAAACGCCAATATACTTGCTTCTGCTCTTCCTTTTTCCATGATAAACTCATCAAGCAGTAGCCTGATGGAGGCAAAATTAAGATACTCTAAAAATCAGATTAGATTTGAGACTACTTTATTCTTGCTAAATTTAGCATTACTAAGAGTAGTTGAATTTCCTGTGCTCCACAGAGGGTACTGTATTTTAAAAAAAGATCCTCTTTGGTCAAAATTAAACGTTTCTTTACCATATGAGCTCTCTGCATCTTAAATGTGCAAACATGCGTGTTACCTGTACAAGAGGTGCACATTCAATGCGCATCACCTCTAACTCTTACATGATGGAGGAAACCTGCTGACACCGACTGTAAAGCACAACCTAGGAAATTCCGGTCGAAGCCCGAGAGCACAGCCTTCAATCACAATTCAAGTTTCCTGACCAACATTTACCACTGATGCTTTCTAAGCCCTAACGCATTTTAGAGCACTGATTCTTATCCGATTTCTTTCAAAGAGCCCTTGAAAACCCCAGTTTTTTCCAGGAAAACACATATAACCACCCCCCCCCCAAAGAAAAACCATGTGACTTCCAAGTTCACAAATCCCCATAAATTCCATCCAAGGACAACCCCATACACACTGAATAATTCTCAAAGAGGGGAATTTAGAGTTTTTTCTGTCTTTAAAGCTATGACAAAAACAAAAACTTTGAAAACAGCAAAGACTTATGGCAATATATCAAATATAAAATTATTCTTGCCTGATCTTCTGAGCAGAGGGGACAGAAAAAGTGAAAAGGCAAAGTTGGGAAATACAATTAATCTCACTCTAGGATCCCCACCCCTTAAAAGAAACCCCAAAGTAGCTCAGAATATTCATGCTTCCAAAATGTAAACACAGAAGAGCCAAGCTCTGCCTCTAGCCAGGCCAGATCCTACAGCGTGAAATCTGCTTTCAGTAAACGCATGTGCCTTCTGTAATCCTTCCACTAAGGAATCTGTTCAACTCTTCATCTTTATAGATCTATAAATTCCCAGCTGAAGGAGTTATACATTGAATTATCATTTTCTTTCCACTCTGAACCTTTCCTCCTAGTTACTTCAGAATATTAGCTACTTCCGCATTTTACATATAAAGTAAATTATGAAACCATACTTTAAGAATCTTTAAATCATTATGACAGGATACAACAAAGAACATATTTTCAGATTCTTCAAATTACTTACTTAAAAAATGTAAAATAAATGTAATATATCCAGAGACTTTTAGCTACAAAGGTAACTCTAAAAGTTTGCAGTAAATAAGAAAGACAGAAGATAAAAGTACTTTAAAACTTACATTTTGCTTCTGATAGATTCTGATTAGGTGACCAGACCAGCATTCCAAGATTGTCTCGTTCTTGACTGCGTTTTGCTAGTTTGGCTTGGGAGAAATAAAAAAAGAAAATTCTTATTAAAAATTTAGCAGACATAACTAGTGACAACTACCACCACCACTCTGGTCTGTTTTAAACCTCAGAAGATGATGACATCACCCAGTCTACTGAAATCTGCCCCAATGGAACCTGTGCATTTAACATGGGCGGGTGCAGGGGGAGTCCTGAAGTTTGCTGAAACATTTCTGCTTCCAAGTCTTTTTCTACCTAAACGTTTCTTTATGGAACAGGCACATATGAGGTAGGTGTGACTACTATTCTCATTTGCGAGGTGAGGAAACAAACAGGTCACTCAGCCGCTGGGAGGCAGACCTGGCTGAGCTCACGCTTCCCAACCCAGGGATTAAAGCCACGTCTCCAGCACTGCAGGCAGGTTCTTTACTGACTGAGCCACCAGGGAACCCTTTTAGAAAGAATAACCAACTATTTAAAAAGATTTAAATTGAAAGGAAATGTGCGAAGTGCATTCAAATTCTTAAAAATCTGTGATACAAAACAGTAGGTCAAAAGGTATACAAATGACATGTACAACTGGACTGACCACAAACAACAGTCAAAAATTACAATAGAGACAATTAAGATGTTATCTTCAGAAGGTACAAAAGACTCAAGAGACAAGAGGCTCACTAATCAGTCTCTAGACTGATTTAGATCCAAACTCATTCATTCTAAAGACAGTCTCTTACTTTACCTTTCTTTCTTTAAATAAATTCCTCTGAAACATGATGAAAGTTTTGCAATCTACTTCCAGAAAAAAATTCAACTTAAACACACACACCAATATAAACATACTTTTATAAACTTTATGAAGTCTTGTTTAAGAATTCCTGCTTTTATGAAATTGCCAGATCTTTTGATCTTATCTTTTATATAACTTTGTATAACAAAGTATTCTAGATTTTAATGAATTTCTACACTTTTGCTAAAATCTGTGTGGCAGCTACTTTAAAGAAAACTGATGGAATGGTGGGAGGGCAAGACTATGCAGAAGGCAAGATTAAAGGTGGAATTTACCTGCTGGGTAGGAACAGGGTGTAATGAACAGGGACACAGGAGTATGATAAAAGACGGGAGTGAGTGCTTTCAAGTCACTTTTTTATATGGCTTTTAAATATGGTTCTGACTTTTAGAACAATGTTAAGGCTACACAAAATCTAAAAGTAAAAATAAAGTCAACAAATACTCGTGTGGGGATGGACCAGACATGGAATACAGGCTTTCGGTATTTCAAATAAAAATCCAAAGTCAAAACAGAAATAAAAGAATCCACATTGAGAAAGCAGAATTAAAACTGTTTTTATTCATAGATGACATGATCACCTGTGTAGAAAATCTACTGTACTTACAAAAAGTTGTTAGAATGAATGAGTTACGGCAAAGTTGCAGGAAACAACTGTTTCAACTCAATTTCTATATATGTGTGTAATCAAAAATCAAAATCAAAGAATACCCCTATTTAGTTGATAGATGTGCGGAAGACCGGGTTTTGATCCCTGGGTCGGGAAGATCCCCTGGAGAAGGAAATGGCAAGGTACTCTAGTATTCTTGCCTGGAAAATCCCCTGGATAGAGGAGCCTGGCAGGTTACAGTCCATGGGGTTCCAAGAGTCGGACACGACTGAGTGACTTCAATTTCACTTTGGGCTTCCCTTGTGACTCAGATGGTAATGAATCTTCCTGCAATGCAGGAGACTCAGGTTTGATTCCTGGGTGGGGAAGATCCCCTGGAGAAGGGAATGGCATCCCTTGTCTGGAGAAATCCATGGACAAAAGAGCCTATGGGCTACAGTCCAGGGGGTCACAAAGGGTTGGACATGAATGAGTGACTAACACGTTAGAGTGAAGACAGACACTGAAAACTGCTAGATATTTGAGAGAAACTAAAACTAAAGATCTAAGTAAATAAAAAGATATATCATATATATGGATCAAAAAACTCAAATATTATTAAGATAGCACTGTCCCCAAAGTGCTCTATAGATTCAACACAATCCCACCAAAATCCCAGTATACTTTTTTGTAGGAATTGACAAACATTCTAAAATTCCTGCAGGAATATAAAGAACCTAAAATAGCCACAACTACTTTGAAAAAAAGCAAAGCTGGAAAACATATACTGTCTGAACTGAACTAATTATGAAGATTCAGTAATCAGGACAGTGTGGTACTGGCACATAGAGAAAGAAATGGAATAGAATGGAGTCCAAAAATAGAACCCCTCATATAGGATCAATAGATTTTCCACAAAGGTGCAAAGGTAAAATTCAATGGAGAAAAATAATCTTTTAAACAAATGATGCCTGAACAAATGGATATTCATACTTAAAAAAATTAATAGATCTAGTCTTACCCCATATACAAAAATCTGTTCAAGACTAAATATAAACCCCCAATTATAAAACTTGTAAAAAATATTTTTGATTTTAGGTTTCAGTTCAGTTCAGTTCAGTCACTCAGTCGTGTCCGACTCTGCGACCCCATGAATTGCAGCATGCCAGGCCTCCCTGTTCATTACCATCTCTCGGAGTTCCCTCAGACCCACATCCATCGAGTCAGTGATGCCATCCAGCCATCTCATCCTCAGTCGTCCCCTTCTCCTCCTGCCCCCAATCCCTCCCAGCATCAGAGTCTTTTCCAGTGAGTCAACTCTTCGCATGAGGTGGCCAAAGTACTGGAGTTTCAGCTTTAGCATCATTCCTTCCAAAGAAATCCCAGGGTTGATCTCCTTCAGAATGGACTGGTTGGATTTTAGGTTTAGAGAGATCTTATTAGATAAACATCCAAAAGCACAATTCACAAAAGAAAAAAGTTTATAAATTGGATTCATCAAAGGTAACAACTTATTTTCAAATACTAGTAAAGGGATAAAAGCCAAGTCAAAGACTAAGAGAAAATAATTATAAACCACATATCTGACAGAGACTTGTATCCAGAATATATAAAGAACTCTCTCAAGACTGAACAATAAGGAAAACCTCAACTGTCAAGAAATGGGCAAAAGATTTGAATAAATACCAAAGAAATGGATAGCAAACACATGGAAAGGCATTAAAAACCAACAGTCATTAGAGAAAGACAAAACCACATGAGACGTCACAACATACCTACTACAAAGTATAAAGTTAAAAAGACTGACAATGCCCACAGTTGGGCCATAATGTAGAGAAATCAGAACTCTCCTAAGCTGCTGGCAGAAGTGTGAAATGGTACTATCACTTTGGGGGAAAGCCCAGCAAACTTCCTAAAATTGCAGTATATCCATTTAAAGGAATAAACCTCAGCAATAAAAAGGAATGAACTATTCAGGCACACGGTATGAACGAATCTCAGAAGAATCCTGCTGAGTGAAAGCGTTACAGACACAGAAGGGGAGGTGAGAAAGGATTCTGAGCTGCTAGACAGAAACTGGTGCTTACTGTTAAGAACCAACCGGTTTTAGTGCTCACAGACGTACATATGTGTGCACACATAAATACATTACTGATCCCGGTTTGTCCACCTCAAGACTCAATGACAACCTAGTAAGAAAATGAGCACATTTAGCTGTCAGATCTTGTTTTCTAACTATCATTCTACAATAAAGGAAACTAGATCTCCGTAGGATAATGGTTGACTCCAGGCCTAGGAGGGCTAGGACAGGAAAAGTATAAGAGAACCTAGAATATTCTGTTATGCCAGGAGGTAGCATGCACGCTCAGTCACTTCAGTGTATGACTCTTGCAACCCCATGGATCTTAGCCCGCCAGGCTCCTCTGTCCACGGGATTTTCCTCGCAAGAATACTGGAGTGTGTTGTCATTTCCTCCCCTTCTCCACCCAGGGATCCAACCTGTGTCTCCTGCATCTCCCGCACTGCAAGAAAATTCTTTACTGCTGAGTCACCAGGGAATCCCAAGCGCTAGCAGAGTGCTCAGAGAATGATGGAATCTATCTACCACGGATCGAATCTGCAATAATCTGAGCAAAATAAATGATCATAATAAAATAATAATCCATAAATCATGAAGTAATAATGATCTATCAGTTCATACTGACACAGACAAATGGACAGCATAAAGGCAAATGAGGCCATAACAGCCAGGTTGAAGCTGGATAACTTACACCACTCTCCTTTAAGACTCACTATATAAAGGTACAGTATTCAAGGCAGTATGGTATTGGTAAACGAGGCACACAGATCAATGGAACAGATGGCAGACCAGAAATAAACCCATATAAATACGGTCAACTGATTTGAAACAAAGATGCAAAAGCAACTCAATGGAGAAAGGATATCCTTTCCAACAAAGGGTACTTTAATAATCAGAAGGACTTCTTTGGTGGTCCAGTCGTCAAGACTGCGCTTCCACTGCAGAGGGTGCGGGTTTGATCCTAGATCAGGAACTAAGATCCCACATGGTATGTGGTGTGACCAGGAAGTATTTTTTTTTAATGGATCTCTATATGCAAAAGAAGTGAAACTCAACCTATATCTCATACCTTACAGAAATTCAATTCAAAATGGATCTTAAATATAAACCGACTCTGTGCGACCCTGTGGACTGTTCCCCACCAGGCTCCTCCATCCATGGGATTCTCCAGGCAAGAGTACTGGAGTGGCTTGCCATTTCCTTCTCCAGGGGATCTTCCCAACTTAGGGATCGAACCCCGGTCTCCTGCATTGCAGGCAGACACTTTACCCTCTGAGCCACCAGGGAAGCCCTTTTAAATATAAAGTAAAACCTAAAGCTACAATCTTTTAGGAAAAAACATGAGAAAATCTTCATGAACTTGATTAAGGAAAGCATTCTTAGATATAACACCAAAAGCACAATCCATAAAAGTTAAAAACAATAAACTGAGCTTAATAAAAACTCAGACTATGAGAGAACATCCGCGAAGCACGGCACCAGACAAGGATTTGTACCCAGATCACAGAAAAGACATTTAAAACATGACAGTAAGAAAATAACCCAACTTTAAAAATGGGCAAAAGATTTAACAACTGTTTCACCAAAGATGGCACATAAGCACATGAAAAGCAACATCATTAGCCACTAGGGAAATGCAAACTAAAGCCATGATGAGAAACCAGTGTGTAACGATTAGAACCTCTAAAATAAAAGAGATAATACCAAGCACTGACAAGAATAAGGAGCAGCTGAAGCTTTCTGACAGTGCTGGGATCGGTGCAAAATCATAAAATCACTCAAGAAAAGTTCTGCAGCTTTAATCAAATACAACTGTATTTAACGAGTGACTCAACAATTCTATCTAACGATATACGTGAGTCTGAGTGAACTCCGAGGGATGGTAAGGAACAGGGAGGCCTGCGATTCACGGGGTCGCAAAGAGCGGGACACAACTGAGTGACTGAACTGAACTGAACTGACTGATATACCCTACAGAGTTAACATACATGCATGCATGTTAAGTCGCTTCAGTCATGTCTGAATCTGTGTGATCCTATGGACTGTAGCCTGCCAGGCTTCTCTGTCCATGGAATTCTCCAGGCAAGAATACTGAAGTGGGTTGCCATTCCCTTCTCCAGGGAGAGTTAATATAAGTTCACAATAAAACCTGCACACAATGACTTAAAACTCACACCTGTCAAAAACTGGGGAAGAAACCCAAATGTCCTTCAAAGAGTAAAAGGTTAAGCAAGCTGGAAAGGTTAAACACAGAGCAATACTACCTAGCATTCAAAATACATGAAATACTGATAGAGCAGCAACACGGCCATACCTCAAAAGCTTACATACTGTGTAATTCCATTTACGTTACATTCTGGGATAGGTGAAAACTATAAAGGTAGGGAAGGAATGGGAGGAAGGCTAAGAGTTGTGTGAGGTAATGTTTTGAGGAGATGGAACTGTTCTGTATCCCAGCTGCAGGGGGTGGCTACATGAAACTACACATGCCCTGATACTCACAAATACGGACACCAAATACCAGTCCATTTCGCTGTATGCAATCTGAATACAGATACAATGAAAAGAAAGCAGTGCCATTCATTTCTGGACAGACACTGATATCTGCTGAAGGTGTTAATAACTCTGCAGCTGCTCTCTTTTGTTTAGTAGAGCTTTTATTGAAGTGTCATTGATGTACAAGATTTTTATAAGTCACAGTTGTACAACACAGTGATTCACAACATTCTCCTCATTTAAAGTTGATTACCAAGTGTTAAAAACCTTCCCTACCTGGAGGGAAGCTGAAGAAAGACAAGGAAACTGAAATTATCAGTTGCCATCAAGGGAATTCGCACTGCCAGTGGGAATGTACATCGGTACAACTGCTTCAGGGAAAGCTGGCAATGTATGAGAAAGCTGAAGCATAGATACTCTGCAACCCAGCAACCCATTTCTAGATATAATACATGTATCAGTAGCAATGCTTTTCAAAGTGCAAGTTGGGCCAATTTACTGATTGGGTCCTAACCAGCATTTTAAAAAAAAAAAAAGAAAGAAATAATAAGAATAGAAAACACCAGCATATTTTTCAAAGCTTTTAAGTATCTGCCTAGAGATTTCTTAACACAGGTGTCAACTGGGCTGGTTATAACATCAGGCATGGAATCCAGCGTTAATCTAGGCGCTATAGCTTTGGCTATATGAGCTGACATTAAGTAAGGAAGAAACCCTCCATCCTGTGGGTGTGTTTTGTCTAATCACTGAAAGGCCTTATGGGGAAAACTTGAGATTTCTCTGCCTCAACACTGAGCCTCAGCTTCCTCCTGCAGGACCTGCCCTACAAAGTTCACACGTGCTGGGCATCCGTGATCACAGAAGTCAATACCATAAAAGAATGTCTAAATACTCCCCCACACGCCACTGCTTCTGTTACTCTGGAGAATTCTAACATGGATGGTCATTACGGCACTGTTCACAGTGCTATAATCGGCAAAATCTTCAAAGTCCGTCCACAGGAACTGGCTGAATCGCAGTATAGATGTCCAAAGGGACCAAGCACAGAAAAGAAAGGAGTCGAGTGGTTCTTTAAAAGCCTGAACAGAGTCACCGTAACTCAGCAATTCCATTCCTAGGTGTTCAGCCCAGAGAAAGGAAAACGTGAAAGTGAAAAGTGGAAGTGTCAGTTGCTCAGTCAGGTTCAACTCTTTGTGACGCCATCCACGGACTATAGCCCACCAGGGTTGACTGTCCATGGAATTCTCCAGGCAAGAATACTGGAGTGGGTAACCAGTGTGTAGCCACATAAAAACTTGTATACAAACTTTCACAGCACTATTCATAACAGCCAAAAGGTGGAAACCATCCAAATGTACATCAACTGATGAATGAATAAGCAAAATTTAGTCTATGTATATGGAGAAGGAAATGGCAACCCACTCCAGTGTTCTTGCCTGGAGAATCCCAGGGACAGGGGAGCCTGGTGGGCTACCGTCTATGGGGTCACACAGAGTCGGACACGACTGAAGTGACTTAGCAGCAGCAGCAGTCTATGTATATGATGGACTACTATACTGCCATAAGCAAGAATGAAGTATTGATCCATGTTCAGTATAGATTCAACCTGAAATCATATTAAAAGTGAAAGCAGTCTGTCACAAAAAAAAGACATAGTATACAATTCCATCTATATGAAATGTCCAGAGTAGGCAATTCTATAGACAGAAAGTAAGTGAGTGGTTGCTAGTGGGGGTGGGGAGCGACTGTTACTGGGCAGAGTGTCTCCTCACGGGGCAGCAAGAATGGTCTAAAACTGAGTAGTGACGGTTGCACAATCCTGTGAACACCCTGAAAACCACGGATTTGTACATTTTAAACAACTAAATTGTACATTTTGTGAATATCTTAATAAAACCATTATTTTAAAAGTGAGAATCCTTGTTTCTAGCCTAAGTATTTTTTTAATGAGTAAATGAATTAAAATGCAAAAATATCAAACCAGAGATAAGAAAAGCCACCTCGTAAATTTAAACAGTGGATAAATCCTAGAAAAGAAGTGGGGACACTGGATTGGGAGGGAAAAGTGAAATTTGTGCTTTTTGCTCCACATACCTTCTTATTGTTTGGATTCTCTTCATAAAAATGCATTCAAGTAATACACAATTAAATTCTCTTTTACAAAAGAAAAGAGAATTCATCTGAAACTTACAGAAATTATTTCATGATTGCAATTTTATATCTCTTATGTTGCTCATTTCCGAAAAACTGGAAAACCTGCACAGATTACTTAAAAAAGAAAACTATGTTTCCAGAATTAAAGAATTTAGAGCTTTCATGGGGAAACCCACTGCAACGGAATAAAGGCAAGCAAAGCCTCACTAAGTTTCAGGAAACGCCGTCTCACTCAGTTTCCTCGTGTAATCACAGGGAGGCACACAGTGCCTAAAAAAGTGGGCAACAAACAAGCAACCTGAAAAACCTACAACCTATTTCTTGCTTATTCTCCTTGACCAGCAGGAGAAAAACAATTTTAAGCTAACTGTCCTTGAGGATTAGCCTCTCAGACTGCCACGATAAAAATACATTCAAAGAGGACAAATACTCAACAAAACACTGTATGCAACAGTTTGTAGACACTGGACTTCAGATACTGCAATTAACAAACACAGAATTATAAACACATATGGAATGCTTAAAGAAACAGAAGTGGGAATCACAGCAATGAGTAAGCAACAAAAGAGCAAACACAAAGACATGTACAACAATGTTAGCCCAAAACCAAAAGCACAAAAGTAAAAATTAATAAGTGGGACTACGTCAAAATAAAAGCAAAGGCATTTATCAGTAAAATGAAAAGGCAACCTATTGAAAACCACTGAATCAAAAGAGAAAATACTTGCAAATTTTGGGAGAAAATACTTGCAAACCATATATCTGATAAGTGACTAATATACAAAATAAAAAAGAACTCGTACAACTTCACAGCAAAAAAAAAAAAAAATTCTATTTAAAAATTAGCCAAAGATTCAATTAGACAGCTTTCCAAAAAAGATATATAGGTGGCCAACCTGTACATTAAAAAAAAAAGCTCAACATTATTAATCATCAGGGACATGCTATGAGGTGTTACCTGACACCTGTTAGAATGGCTATTATGAAAAAGACAAGAAACAACGAGCGTTGGTAAGAAGGTGGAGAAAAGGCACATGGTCACTGGCAATGTAAATTGGTATCGAGGTTCCTCAAAAATTAAAAATAAAGCTATCATATGATCCAGCAATCCCATCTGTCTGAAGAAAAGGAAAGCACTAGGTTAGAAAGATGCAGACACCTCAGTGCTCACAGCAGCACTACCTGCAGCAGCCAATGCCGGCAACAACCCCAGGGTGCATCCATGGATAAAAGAATGGACACACAGGAATACTGTTCAACTCTGAAAATGAAACGCTGCCATCCGGGACAATCTGGGTGGATTTCGAGGGCAGTACTTAAGGAAAACAAGGCAGAGACAAACACCACACGAGCTCACTGATGTGGAATCTGGAAAAGCTCAGACACAGAAAACAGCGGTGCTTACCAGGGGTGGAGGGCGGAACGGGGTGATATCATGAGGGGAAGATCAAAAGGTGCAAACTTTCAGTGCTAGAATGAATAAACCATGGGGATGTCATGAACAGCATGGTGACTATAACATCACTGTACTACAAAAAATAAACTCAAAAAGATTGAAAGACCTAAATATAAGACACGACACCATAAAACTCCTAGAAGCGAACATAGGCAAAACATTCTCTGACATAAATTCATGCCAATATTTTCTTATATTTTCTTATATATTCTTAATAGAATTTTTTCATCCTAAGGCAAAAGAAATAAAAGCAAAAATGAACAAATGAAACTTAATTAAACCTAAAAGGTTCTGCACAGCAAAGAACACCATCAGTGAAACAAAAAGACAACCTACAGAAAGGAAGAAAATATTTGTAAATGATATGATCAACAAAGTGTTAATATCCAAAACACACAAACAGTTCACACAATTCAACATCAAATAAACAAAGCACCCACTCAAAAAATGGGCAGAAGATCTAAACAGACATTTTTGCAAAGCAGACATACAGAAGGTCAAGAGGCACATGAAAAGATGCTCAGCATTGCTAATTATCAGAGAAATGCAAATCAAAAGTACAACAAGGTATCAACTCAAACCACTAAGAATGGCCATAATCAAAAAGTCTACAAATGATAAACATTGATGAGGGTGTGAAGAAGAGAACGTTCTTACACTTCCTGCAGCTGCTCTGAAAAACAGTATGGAGGCTCCTTAAAAAGCAAAAAATAGGACTTCCCTGGCATTTCACTGGTTAAAACTCCATGCTTCCAACGCAAGACGCAAGGGTCAGGGAACTAGGATCCCGCATGCTATGTGGTACAACCAAAAAAAAAAGAGCTACCAGATGATCCAGCAACGCCACTCCTGGACATAAATCCAGAACAGATGAAAATTCAAAAAGATACATGCACCCCAATGTTCACAGCAGCACTATTTATAACAGTCAAGACATGAGAACAACCCAAGTGCCCATGGACAGATGACTGCCTTAAGAAGACGCAATGTGTATACAAATCAGTTCAGTTCAGTCACTCAGTTGTGTCTGACTCTTTGCAACCCCATAGACTGCAGCACACCAGGTTTCCCTCTTCATTACCAACTTCCGGAGCTTGCGCAAACTCATGTCCATTGAGTTGGTGATGCCATCCAGCCATCTCATCCTCTGTTATCCCCTTCTCCTCCCGCCTTCAATCTTTCCCAGCATCAGGGTCTTCTCAAATGAGTCAGTTCTTCGCATCAGGTGGCCAAAGTACTGGAGCTTTAGCTTCAGCATCAGTCCTTCCAATGAATATTCAGGACTGATTTTCCTTAGGATTGACTGGTTGGATCTCCTTGCAGTCCAAGGGACTCTCAAGAGTCTTCTCCAACACCACAGTTCAAAAGCATCAACTCTTTGGCACTCAGGTTTATGTTCCAACTGTCACATCCATACATGACTGCTGGAAAAACCATACCCTTGACTAGACAGACCTTTGTTGGCAAAGTAATGTCTCTGCTTTTTAATACGTTGTCTAGGTTGGCCACTCACTCCAGTGTTCTTGCCTGGAGAATCCCAGGGATGAGGGAGCCTGGTGGGCTGCCGTCTATGGGGTCGCACAGAGTCGGATAAGACTAAAGCGACTTAGCAGCAGCAGCAGCAGGTTGGCCATAGCTTTTCTTCCAAGGAGTCAAGTGTCTTTTAATTTTATGGCTGCAGTCACCATCTGCAGTGATTTTGAAGCCCAAGAATACTGTTTCCACTGTTTCTCCATCTGTTTGCCATGAAGTGATGGGACCGGACGCCATGATCTTAGTTTCCTGAATGTTGAGTTTTAAGCCAACTTTGTCACTCTCTTTCACTTTCATCAAGAGGCTCTTTAGTTCTTCACGTTCTGCCATAAGGGTGGTGTTATCTGCATATCTGAGCTTATTGATATTTCTCCGGGCAATCTTGATTCCAGCTTGTGCTTCATCCATTTCATATGTGTATACATATAAACACACACTATAGAATATTACTCACCCATAAAAAAAGAATCAAATATTGCCATTTCTGGCAACATGGATGGACCTAGGGAATGTTACACTTAGTGAAGTAATCCAGGAAAAAAACATTTTATGGTATTACTTAAATATGAAATCTAAAAAATAATAAAAAGCAATCTATATACAAAACAGAAACAGATTCACAAACATAGAAGACAAACATACCAAAAGGGAAAAGGGGAGAGGATAAATTAGAAACATGGGGCTACCAGATAAAATCTACAATCTACTATACATAAAATAGGTAAGCAACAATGAGTTAGTGTATAGCACAGGGAATTATGGGGCTTCCCTGGTGGCTCAGATGGTAAAGAATCTGCCTGCAATGCAGGAGACCTGGGTCGATCCCTGGATCGGGAAGATCCCCTGGAGCAGAGAATGGCTACCCACTCCAATATTCTTGACTGGAGAATTCCGTAGACAGGGGAGCCTGGGGGGTTCAGTCCATGGGGTCACAAAGAGTCACACATGACTGAGTGACTAACACTTTCACTTTCATCTGGGGAATTATATTCACTGCTGCTGCTACCGCTGCTAAGTCGCTTCAGTCGTGTCCGACTCTGTGCGACCCCATAGACGGCAGCCCACCAGGCTCCCCCGTCCCTGGGATTCTCCAGGCAAGAACACTGGAGTGGGTTGCCATTGCCTTCTCCATTATATTCACTACCTGGTAATAAACTATAAAGGAAAGTAATCTGGAAAAAATAGATACAGGACTTTCCTGGTGGTCCAGTGGTTAACAAACCAGCTGACAATTCAGGGCTCACGGATTTGACCCCTGGTTGGGGAAGATCCCACATGCCACAGAGCAACAAAACCCATACCCCCACAACTACTGCGCTCCCATGCCACAGCTGCTGAAGCCAGGTTCCCCTAGAGCCAACACTCCACAAAAAAGAGAAGTCACCACAGTGAGCAGCTCACATACCGCAGCAAAGAGCAGCCCTCGTTTGCCCCAGCTAAGGGCTCTCCTGGTGGCTCAGTCAGTAAAGACTTCACCTGCAAAGCCAGAGACCCGAGTTCGATCCCTGGGTTGGGAAGATTCCCCTGGAGGAGGGCAAGGCAATATACTCCAGTATTCTTGCCTGGAGAATCCTCATGGACAGAGGAGCCTGGCGGGCTACAGTCCATGGGGTTGGTTGCAAAGAATTGGACATGACTGAGCGACTAAGCACACACAGCCTCCACTAGAGAAAGCCTGTATGCAGCATGAAGACCTAGCAAAGCCAAACATAAATGTTACTGTTGTTGTTCAGTTGCCCAGTCGTGTCCGACTCTTTGTGACCCACGGACTGCAGCATGCCAAGCCTCCCTGTCCCTCACCATCTCCTGAACTCTGCCCAAGTTCATGTCTATTGCATCAGTGATGTCATCCAGCCATCTCATCCACTGACATCCTCTTTTCCTTTTACCCTCAATCTTCCCCAGCATCAGGGACTTTACCAGTGAGTCAGCTGTTCATCAGGTGATGAAAACACTGGAACTTCAGCTTCAGCATCAGTCCTTCCAATGAGTATTCAGGGTTGATTTCCCTTAAGATTGACTGGTTTGATCTCCTTGTTGTCCAAGGGACTTTCGGGAGGCTCCTCCAGCACCACAGTTTGAAGGCATCAACTCTTTGGTGCTCTGCCTTCTTCACAGTCCAGCTGGGAAGACCATAGTCTTGACTTTAAGGACCTTTGTTGGCAGAGTAATTTCTCTGCTTTTCAAGACACTGTTGAAAGCTTTTCTGCCAAGATGCAAACATCTGATTTCATGGCTGCAGTCACCATCCGCAGTGATTTTGGAGACCAAGAAGAGGAAATCTGTCACTACTTCCACCTTGTCCTCCTCTACTTGCCATGAAGTAAAGGGGCTGGATGACATGATCTTAGTTTTTTGTTTTTTTTTTTTTAAATTTAAGCCAACCCTTTCACTCTCCTTCACCCTCATCAAGAGACTCTTTACTTCCTCTTCGCTGTCTGCCATTAGAGTGGTATCATCCACGTATCTGTAGTTGTTGATGTTTCTCCCACCTATCTTGATTCCAGCTTGTAACTCATCCAGCCTGGCATTTCTCATGATGGCATCGTAGAGATTTAACAAACAGGGTGACAGCAGACAGCCCTGTCGCACTCTTTTCTCAATCCTGAACCAATCAGTTGTTCCATACAGGGCTCTAACTATTGTTTCTTGACCCGCATACAGGTTTTTCAGGAGACAGGTAAGATGGTCTGGTATTCCCATCTCTTGAAGAGCTTTCCATAGTTTATTATGATCCACACAGTCAAAGGTTTTGGGGCAGTCAATGAAACAGAGGTAGATATTTTTCTGGAATTCCACTGCCTTCTCTATGATTCAGCAAATGTTTGCAATTTGATCTCTGGTTTCTCTTCCTTTTCTAAACCCAGCTTGGACATCTGGAAGTTCTTGGTTCACATAATGCTGAAATGCAGCATGCAGGATTTTAATCACGACCTTACTAGCATGCGAGGTAAGTGCAATTGTCCGATGATTAGCACATTCTTTAGGACTACCCTTCTTGGGAATTGGGATGAGGGTTGATCTTTTCCAGTCCTGTAGCCACTGCTGCATCTTCCAGATTTGCTGACATATTGAATGCAACATCTTGATGGCATCATCCTTTAGTGTTTTGAAGAGTTCTACTAAAATTCCACTACCATCCTAAAGCATCCACTAGCTTTATGAACAGCAGTGCTTCCCAAGGCCCACTTGACTTCACTCGCCAGAATGTCTGGCGCTGGGTGACTGTTCGCACCGTCATAGTAATCCAGTTCACTAAGATCTTTTTTGAACAGTTCTTCTGTGTAGAGTTTCCATCTCTTCTTGATCTCTTCAGCATCTACTAGGTCTCTATCCTTTCTGTCCTTTATTGTGCCCATCTTCGGGCAGAACGCTCCCTTGAGATCTTCAGTTTTCCTGCAGAGCTCTCTGGTCTTTCCCACTGTGTTGTCTTCGGGTTTTAGGCACTGTTCACTGAAGACCTTCTCTCTCCACGCTGTTCTTTGGGGTCTGCGCTTAGTCGTGTACACCTTTCCCTTTCCCCCTTGCTTTCCGCTTCTCTTCTTTAGCTATTTGTGATGCCTCCTCAGATAACCACTTTGCCTTTTTGCTTTTTTTCTTTGGGATGATTTTGTTCACTGCCTCCTATACAATATTACAGACCTCTGTCCATTGTTCTTCAGGAACACTATTTACAAGTTCTAATCCCTTGAATCTATCCGTTACCTCTACTGCATATTCATAGGGCATTTAAGTTGTTCCTGGCTGGCCTAGTGGTTTTCCCTGTTTTCTTTAGTTTAAGCCTGAATTTTGCTATGAAAAGCTGCTAATCTGAGCCACAGCTCCAGGTCTAGTTTTTGCTGACTATATAGAGCTTCTCCATCTTCAGCTACAAAGAATGTAATCAATTTGATTTTTGTATTGACCATTTGGTGATGTCCATGTGTAAAGTCATCTCTTGTGTTGTTGTAAAAGGGTATTTGCTATGACCAGTACATTCTCTTGGAAGAATTCAGTGAGCCTTTGCCCTGCTTCATTTGGTACTCCAAGGCCAAACTTTTCTCCAGGTATCTCCTGACTTCCTACTTTTGCATTCCAATCCCCAATGATGAACAGAACATCTTTTTTTGGTGTAAGTTCTAGGAAGTCTTCATAAAACTGATCAACTTCAGCTTCTTCGGCATTAGTGGTTGGGGTATAGACTTGGACTACTGTGATATTAAATGGCTTGCCTTGGAAATGAACCAACATCATTCTGTTGTTTTTGAAGTTGCACCCAAGTATTCCCTTTTGGACTCTTCTGTTGATTATAAGGGCTATTCCATTTCTTCTATAGGATTCCTGCCCATAGTAGTAGATTTAATGGTCATCTGAATTAAATTTGCCCATTCCCACCCATTTTTGTTCACTGATTCCTAAGATGTTGATATTTTTTCATCTCCTGCTTGACCATGTCCAGTTTACCTAGAGTCATGGACCTAGCACTCAAGGTTCTTATGCAACACTGTTCTCAGCAGCATTAGATTTTACTTTCATCACCAGACATATCCACAACTGAGCATTGTTTCCGCTTTGGTCCAGCCACTTCATTCTTTCTGGGGCTACTAGTAGTTCTTCTTCGCTCTTCCTCAGTAGCATATTGGACACCTTCAGACCGGGGGGACTCATCTTTCAGTGTAATATCCCCTTCATGGACCACTGCCTTGTTGCGGTGAAGGGGCTTGCATAATTCGATGAAGCTGTGAGCCATGCTGTGTAGGGCCACCCAAGACTAATGGGTCACAGTGGAGAGTTGACAAAAACTGATCCACTGGAGGAGGGAACAGCAAACCACCCTAATATACTTGCCTTGAGAACCTTATCAACTGTATAAAAGAACAAATATCAATAAGTAAATAAAATTTTAAAAAAAATAGAAAACATCAACTAAACTGACTGTTGACTCTGAAAAGATAAACAAAATTGATAGGCCTTTAGATAGACTCACCAAGGAAAAAAAGAGAGCTCAAATCAATAAAATCAGAAATGAAAAGAAAAGGTTACAACTGACACCACAGAAATACAAAGGATCACAAGAGACCACCACAAACAATTATATGCCAATAAGATGGACAACTTAGAGGAGACACAGACAAACTCCTAGAAATGTACAATCTCCCAAGACAGAACCAGGAAGAAATACAAAATATGAACACACCAATTACCAGTAATGAAACTGAACCAGTAATTTTTAAAACTCTCAACAAAGCCTAGGACCAGACAGCTTCACAGGAGAATTCTATGAAACATTTAGAGAGGAGTCAACACCTATTCTTCTCAATCTATTTCAAAAAACTGCAAAAGAAGGAACACTTAACTCAGTGAGGCCAGAATCATTTTGATGCCAAAACCAAACAAAGATATCACACACACACACAAAATAAAAGTACAGGCCAATATCACGGTCACAAAAATCCTCAACAAACTATTGGCAAACCAAGCTCAACAATAAACCAAAAGGATCAAACTATGAGCAAGTGGGATTTATCCCAGGTGTGCAAGGATGGTTCACTATCTGCAAATCAATCAATGCAGTACACTCCATTAACAAACTGAATAAAAAAATCAAATCATCATCTCAAAAGATGCAGACGAAGCTATGGACAAAATTCAATATATATTTATGACAAAAACTCTCAACAAAGTGGGTACAGAGGAACCATACATCACCATAATAAAGGTCACATATGACAAGCACACAGCTAGCACCATACTTAACAGTGAAAAGCGGAAATCATTTTCTCTAAGAGGAACAAGACAAGAGGCCCACTCTTGCCACTTTTATTCAAGATAGTTTCAGAAGTCCTAGCCACAGCAATAAAAAGAAATAAAAGGAATCCACACTGAAAAGAAAGAAGTAAAACTATCACTTTTTGCAGATGACATGATACTATACATAGAAAACCCTGAAGATGCCACCAAAAAACTAAAAGAACTCTTCAATAAAGTTGGAAAAGTTACAGGATACAAAATTAATATACTGAATCTGTTGCATTTTTATACACTATCAACCAACTATAAGTAAGAAAAATTAAGAAAACCCCAGTTACCATCACATCAAAAAGAATAAAATATCTAAGAATAAATCTAAGGAGATAAAAGATCTGTATATGGAAAACTATAAGACAGTGATGAAAAAACTAAATGATATAAGCAGAAGGAAAGATATGCCATGCTCACAGACTAGAAGAAATTAATACTGTTAAAAGGATCATACTACTCAGGCCAATGTTCAGATTCAATGCAACTCTATCAAAATACCAATGGTATAAAAAAATTCCAAAATTTCTATCAAAACGTAGGACCCTGAATAGCCAAAACTATCTTCAGAAAGAAGAACAGAACTGAAAGTGCATCCTCCTTTAGACTTATAGACTAAAAACTTATTCTAGACTTCAGACTGTAATACAAAGCTACAGTCACCAAAACAGCATGAACCTGGCACAAAAACACACACACAGATCAATGGAATTGAATAGAGAGCCTAGAAATGAACTTGCACTTCTTTTTGACAATAAATCTACAACATAGATAATATATTTCACGGCAAACAGAAGGGGGAAAAAAGGAAGCACGGATAGATTTTACTTTCTTGGACTTCAAAATTACTGCAGATGGTGACTGCAGCCATGAAATTAACAGACGTCTGCTCCTTGGAAAGAAAGTTATGTCAACTCAAGACAGTGTATAAAAAAGCAGAGACATCCTGTGCTGACAAAGGTGCGTTCCATCAAAGCTCTGGCTTTTCTAGTCACGTGCAGATGTGAGAGCTGGGCTATAAAGAAGGCTGAGCATCAGAGAATTAATGCCTTCAAATTGTGGTGCTGGAGAAGACTCCTGAGAGTCCCGTGGACCACAAAGAGATCAAACTAGTCAATTCTAAAGGAAATAAACCCTGAATATTCATTTGGAAGGACTGATGCTGAAGCTCCAATTCTTTGGCCATCCAATGTGAAGGGCTGACTCACTGGAAAAGACCCTGATGCTGGAAAAGATTGAAGGCAGAAGGAGAAGAGGGCAGCAGAGGATGAGATGATTAAATAACATCACTGACTCAATGGACATAAATCTGAGCAAACTCCAGGAAACAGTCGAGGACAGGGAAGCCTGGCATGCTGCAGACCATGCAGTTGCAAAGAGTCGGACAAGGCTCAGCAAATGAACAACAACTACAACAAAGGAGGCAAGAAGAAGCAACAGGGAAAGACAGTCTCTTCAAAAACAGTGTTGGGAAAATTGGACAGCAATATGCAAAAGGATCAAACTGGACAACTCTCTCAAATCATCCACAAAAATAAATTCAAAATGGCTCAAAGACTTAAATGTAAGACCTGAAACCATAAAAATTCTAGAAGAAAACACAGGCAGTAAGCTCTGTGACATCAATTGATCTTGGTAATTATTTTTATATGTCTCCTCAGACAAGTGAAACAAAAGCAAAAATGAACAGGTCTCAAATCCAAAAAGCAAACAACCCAATCAAAACTGGGCAGAGGACCTGAAGAGACACTTTTCCAAGAAAAACATACAGATGGCCAACAGGCACATGAAAAGATGCTCAACTTCACTAGCCATAAGGGAAATGTAAATCAAAACCAGTGAGATAACCACTTCACGTCTACTAGAATTGCTATTATCAAACTGAAAGTCGCGCAGTCGTGTCCAACTCTTTGCGACCCCATGGACTATACTACAGTCCATGGAATTCTCTAGGCCAGGATACTGAGTGGGTAGCCTATCTCTTCTCCAGGGGATCTTCCCAACCCAGGGATCAAACCTAGGTCTCCCGCACTGCAGGCATATTCTTTGCCAGCTGAGCCACAAGGGAAGTCAAGAATACTGGAGTGGGTAGCCTATCCCTTCTCCAGTGGATCTTCCCGACCCAGAAGTCAAAGCGGGGTCTCCTGCATCGCAGGTGGATACTTTACCCACTGAGCTATCAGGGAAGCCCTATTGTATTTTTGTGTGTGTGTGTATGTGCCTTTCCCTTCTCCAGGGGATCTTCCCAATTCAGCGATTGAACCCACATCTCCCACATTGCAGGTGGCTTCTTTACCAGCTGAGCCACAAGGGAAGCCAAGAATACTGGAGTGGGTAGCCTATTCCTTCTCCAGAGGATCTTTCCGATAGCTCAGTTGGTAAAGAATCCACCAGCAAGGCTATTATCAAAAAGACAACAAATAATAATTATTGGTGAGAATGTGGAGATAAGGAAACACGCACTGTTGTTGGGAATGTAAATTGGTGCAGCTGCTATGGAACAATATGGAAATTCCTCAAAAAATTAAAAATAGAACTACTATATGATCCAGCAATTCCACTTCCAGGTACTTACCCAAGCAAACAAAAAAACACTAATCAGAAAAGATATAAGCACCTCTACGTTCACTGCACTCAATATGCCAGCAAATTTGGAAAATTCAGCAGTGGCCACAGGACTTGAAAAGGTCTGCTTTCACTCCAATCCCAAAGAAGGGCAATGCCAAAGAATGTTCAAACTACCACACACTTGTGCTCATTTCACAATTTCACAATTGTGCCCATGCTCATGATAGCAAGGGCATGCTCAAAATCCTTCAAGCTACGTTTGAAGTACATGAACTGAGAACTTCCAGATGTATAAGCTGGATTTAGAAAAGGCATAAGACCCAAATTGTCAACATTCACTGGATCACAGAGAAAGCAAGAGAATTTCAGAAAAACATCTACTTCTGCTTCACTGACTATGCTAAAGCCTTTGACTGTGTGGATCACAAAAAACCGTGGAAAATTCTTAAAAGAGATGGAAACATCAGACCACCTTATCTGCCTCCTGAGAAACCTGTGTGCAGGTCAAGAAGCAACAGTCAGAACTGGACATGGAATAACAGACTGGTTCCAAAAACTGGAAAAGGAGTACTGGTCAAGGATGTATATTGTCACTCTGCTTATTTAACTTATATGCAGAGTACATCATGTGAAATGACCATCTGGATGACTCACAAGCTGGAATCAAGATTGCTGGGAGAAATATCACCACCTCAGATGATACCACCCTAATGGCAGAAAGCGAAGAGGAACTAAAGAGCCTAGTGATAAGGGTGAAAAAGAGTGGAAAAGCTGGCTTAAAACCCAACATTCAAAAAACTAAGATCATGGCATCCAGTCCCATCACTTCATGGCAAATACAAAGGGAAAAAGTGGTAACAGTAACAGATTTTATTTATTTTCTTGGGCTCCAAAATCACTGTGGATGGGAACTGCAGCCATGAGATCAAAAGACACTTGCTCCTTGGAAGGAAAGCTATGACAAACCTAGAGAGTGTATTAAAAAGCAGAGATATTACTTTGACAAAGGTGTATATAGACAAAGCTGTGGTTTTTCCAATAGTCATGTTCAGATGTGAAAGTTGGACATTAAGAAGGTTGAGCGCTTTCGAAGGTTGGACATTAAGAAGGTTGACCATTTTCGAACTGTGGTGCTGGAGAAGACTGTTGAGAATCTCGTGGACAGCAAGGAGATCAAACCATTTAATCCTAAAGGAAATCAACCCTGAATATTGATGGAAGGACTGATGCTGAAGCTCCAATACTGTGGACACCTGATGCAAAGAGCTGACTCACTGGAAAAGACTCTGATGGTCAGAAAGATTGAAGGCAGGAGGAGGAGGAGGCAGAGGATGAGGATGGTTGGATGACATCACTGACTCAATGGACAGGAGTGTGAGCAAGCTCTGGGAGATAGTGAAGGACAGGGTAGCCTGGCGTGCTGCAGTCCATGGGGTCACAGAGTTGGACACAACTTAGTGACTGAACAACAACATGTTCATTTAACAGCCAATAATCAAGATACGGAAGTAACCTAAGTGCCCATCAATAGATGAACACATAAAGAAGTTCAGTTCAGTTCAGTTCAGTTGCTCAGTCGTGTCTGACTCTTTGCGACCCCATGAATCACAGCACGCCAGGCCTCCCTGTTCATTACCATCTCTCGGAGTTCACTCAGACTCACGTCCATCGAGTCCATGATGCCATCCAACCATCTCATCCTCGGTCGTCCCCTTCTCCTCCTGCCCCCAATCCCTCCCAGCATCAGAGTCTTTTCCAATGAGTCAACTCTTCGCATGAGCTGGCCAGAGTCCTGGAGTTTCAGCTTTAGCATCATTCCTTCCAAAGAAATCCCAGGGCTGATCTCCTTCAGAATGGACCGGTGGGATCTCCTTGCAGTCCAAGGGACTCTCAAGAGTCTTCTCCAACACCACAGTTCAAAAGCATCAATTCTTCGGCGCTCAGCCTTCTTCACAGTCCAACTCTCACATCCATACATGACCACAGGAAGGTGGCTGCAAAGTGGCTGACACGACTCTGTGTCACCTGCAGCCCCGACCAACATAAGAAAACACGTCATCTCTGCTTTCTGTTGCTTATCAGCCAAGAAACCTCTCTCAGTATCCCTCAGAAGCCAGCCTCCCCCATCTCATTGGCTAGGATTGGGTCATGTGCTCTGTGCTACGCCAATCATTGGCTAGGAGAATCATGGGTGTAGCCAATCAGCAGTTAGTTCTGAGGCACCCAGGGCAGGGCTTGGACTACATACAGCGCAAAGGTGGGCTCTGTCAGGGAGGTGGGTCCGTGGGGTCTGCGATACAGATCCCTGGGCTTGTTCTGCCGAAAGCTGTCATCAAAGCCACTTGTACCTTGTTGTGACAAAACTCTCAGATGGCGCTGTGCTCTGCCAGGGTTGAGGTCAGTCTGAGGTCCCTGAGGGAGGAGAAAATTCTTTCTGGAAACTTCTAGAAACGGGAAGGACCTCCATTGAGTGTTTCCTGAGGCCGCCTTGTTTAAAAGCCCTGCTGGTCCCAAGCCCAGCTCCCCGGGTGGCTCACTTGATCACCTCGGCAGCTCCAGAGCTGGGGAGACGGGAGGGCAGAGGCCGAGATAAATCCCCCAAAGCTCCACAGCTGGTCAGTAGGGGAGCCGGGGTCGGACCGGAGCTCACAGTGTCACCCATGCCCGTCCAGCGCAAGTCCTTTCTGAAAAATTGAATGTAATTTGCATACCATACAATTCACTCTTTTGAAGTGTACAGTTCAGTGGTTGTTGGTATATTTGGAAGGTTGTGCAACCATCACCACACTCAATTTTAGAACAAGTTCATTACCCCCAGAAGAAACCACTCAGGCTCACTGGTCGCCTCGTTTCCCTGCCTCCAGCCCCAGGCAACCACTGGTTTACTTTCTGTAGACTGGCCGATTCTGGACATTTATATACAGGACTCTACAGCACATAGGCCTTTGTGTCTGGCAGTCCTCCACTTAACGTGGTGATGTCAAGGTCGTGCATGTAGAGCAGGTGGCAATATTTACTCCTTTTCCTATTTGGAACCAGTCTGTTGTTCCATGTCCAGTCCTAACTGTTGCTTCCTGACCTGCATACAGATTTCTCAAGAGGCAGGTTAGGTGGTCTGGTATTCCCATCTCTTTCAGAATTTTCCACAGTTTATTGTGATCCACACAGTCAAAGGCTTTGGCATAGTCAATAAAGCAGAAGTAGATGTTTTTCTGGAACTCTCTTGCTTTTTCCAGGATCCAGCGGATGTTGGCAATTTGATCTCTGGTTCCTCTGCCTTTTCTAAAGCCAGCTTGAACATCAGGGAGTTCACGGTTCACGTATTGCTGAAGCCTGGCTTGGAGGATTTTGAGCATTACTTTACTAGCATGTGAGATGAGTGCAACTGTGCAGTAGTTGGAGCATTCTTTTGCATTGCCTTTCTTTGGAATTGGAATGAAAACGGACCTTTTCCACTCCTGTGGCCACTGCTGAGTTTTCCAAATTTGCTGGCAGATTGAGTGCAGCACTTTCACAGCATCATCTTTCAGGATTTGAAACAGCTCAACTGGAATTTCATCACCTCCACTAGCTTTATTCGTAGTGATGCTTTCTAAGGCCCACTTGACTTCACATTCCAAGATGTCTGGTTCTAGATTAGTGATCACATCATCATGATAAAGAAGATGTCATATATATATGCAATGGAATATTAGTCAGCCATAAAAAAGAAACCTTGTTGGTTGCAAAAACATGGATGGACATAGAGAGCATTATGTTAAATGAAATAAGTCAGGGATGGAAGGACAAATACTGTATGATTTCACTTATATATGGAATCTAAAAAAAGAAACAAACAAACAGAATAGTTATAGATTCAGAGAACAAATAGGTGTTGGCAAGAGATGGGGTGAGGAGGAAAGAAGTAGATGATAGAGAATAAGAGGTACAAACTTCCAGTTGCAAAATGTGTCACAGGTATGAAATGTACACTGCGGAGAATACAATCAGTAATTATGTAGTATCTTTCTGTGGTGACATATTGTAATTACCAGACTTATTGTGGTGATCATTTTGAAATGTATAAGAATACTGAATCACTATGTTGTGTGAAGTGAAGTGAAATGAAAGTCGCTCAGTCATGTCTGACTCTTTGCAACTCCATGGACTGTACTGTCCAGGCCAGAATACTGGTGTGGGTAGCCTTTCGCTTCTCTAGGGGATCTTCCCAACCCAGGGACTGAACCCAGGTCTCTTGCATTGCAGGCGAATTCTTTACCAGCTGAGCCACAGGGGAAGCCCACTATGTTGTGTAACAGGAACTAATATAGAGCTGCAGGTCAATTAAGAAAAAAAAATTTTTAATCACAGAAAAAGACATCAGATTTGGGATTACAAGGTTGCGCGGAGGGGAGGGATGGGATGAAGGCAGTCAGATGGTTCAGTTCAGTTCAGTTCAGTCGCTCAGTCGTGTCCGACTCTTTGCAACCCTATGAATCACAGCATGCCAGGCCTCCCTGTCCATCACCAACTCCCGGAGTTCACCCAAACTCATGTCCATCGAGTCAGTGATGCCATCCAGCCATCTCATCCTCTGTTATCACCTTCTCCTCCTGCCCCCAATCCCTCCCAGCATCAGGGTCTTTTCAAATGAGTCAGCTCTTCGAATCAGGTGGCCAAAGTATTGGAGTTTCAGCTTCAGCATCAGTCCTTCCAATGAACACCCAGGGCTGATCTCCTTCAGAATGGACTGGTTGGATCTCCTTGCAGTCCAAGGGACTCTCAAAAGTCTTCTCCAACACCACAGTTCAAAAGCATCAATTCTTCCGTGCTCAGCTTTCTTTACGGTCCCACTCTCACATCTGTACATGACTACCGGAGAAACCATAGCTTTAACTAGAGTGACCTTTGTTGGCAAAGTAATGTCTCTGCTTTTCAATATGCTGTCTAGGTTGGTCATAGCTTTTCTTCCAAGGAGCAAGCATCTTTTAATTTCATGGCTGCAGTCACCATCTGCAGTGATTTTGAAGCCCAAGAAAATAAAGTCTGTCACTGTTTCCACTGTTTCCCCATCTATTTGCCATGAAGTGATGTGACCAGATGGCATGATCTTCATTTATTGAATGTTGAGCTTTAAGCCAGCTTTATCACTCTCCTCTTTCACTTTCATCAAGAGGCTCTTTACTTCCTTTTCGCTTTCTGCCATAAGGGTGATG
The DNA here is from genome assembly GCA_006410635.1 of Cephalophus harveyi. Lineage (NCBI taxonomy): Eukaryota > Metazoa > Chordata > Mammalia > Artiodactyla > Bovidae > Cephalophus > Cephalophus harveyi. The sequence goes on along the minus strand of SJYT01001208.1, from coordinate 3,369 downwards.
TCATCTGCATATCTGAGGTTATTGGTACTTCTCCTTGCAATCTTGATTCCAGCTTGTGCTTCATCCAGCCCAGCATTTTTCATGATGTACTCTGCCTGTATCAGGCTTCCCTGACAGCTCAGCTTGTAAAGAATCTGCCTGCAACGCGGGAGACCTAGGTTCGATCCCTGGGTTGGGAAGATCCCCTGGAGGAGAGAAAGACTACCCACTCTAGTATTCTGGCCTGGAGAATTCCATGGACGGTATAGTCCATGGGGTCACAAAGAGTTGGACATGACTGAGAGATTTTCACTTCACTCAGAGGTGAGGTGAGGTGAGGTGAAGTCGCTCAGTCGTGTTCGACTCTTTGCGACCCCGTGGACTGTAACCTACTAGGCTTCTCTGCCCATGGGATTCTCCAGGCAAGAATACTGGAGTGGATTGCCATTTCCTTCTCCAGGGGATCTTCCCAACCCAGGGATCGAACCCGGGTCTCCCGCATCAGAGGCAGACGCTTTAACCTCTGAGCCACCAGGGAAGCCCACTTCACTCAGACTGTAAGTTAAATAAGCAGGGTGACAATATACAGGCTTGATGTTACTACTTTCCCAGTCCATTGTTTCATATGTTCTAACTTGCTTCTTGACCTGAATACAGGTTTCTCAGGAGGCAGGTAAGGTGGTCTGGTATTCCCATCTCTTTAAGAATTTTCCACAGTTTGTTGTGATCCACACAGTCAAAGGCTTTAGTGTAGTCAATAAAGCAGAAGCAGATGCTTTTCTGGAATTCTCTTGTTTTTTCTATGATCCAACGGATGTTGGCAATTTGATCTCTGGTTCCTTTGCCTTTTCTAGATCCAGCTTGAACATCTGGAAGTTCTCGGTTCACATACTGTTGAAGCCGAGCTTGGAGAAGCCTATATACTCCAACAAAGTTTTTAAAAGATACCATCACAGACAAGAAGAATCTAAGGAGACATGGCAAATAGATGTAATGTGGTATCTTGGATGGGATCTTAGAAGAGAAAAAGTAAAACTAAGGAAGTAAAAATAGGAAATATATGGACTTCAAGTAATAACAATGTATTAACATTGGTTCATCAATTGTAAGAAATATACCATACTAATTTAAGACAGCAGTAGGGGTGCTGGGTGTGTGGGAACTCTCTGGATTGTCCTGGTAACTTCTGTAAGCCTGAGACTATTCTAAAATAAAAAGTTTACTTTGAAAAACCTCCATTCACAGCTTCCCCACTGTCTTCAGAATAAACCTATGGCATTCCAATGCCTTGCACAGCCTGGCCAGCCTTTCTAACTCCACGCCCTACTCTGCCGACAATCATCCCCACGTGATAACGGGGTCACTAAGCCTTTCTGCTCTCTCATATATTTCCTCTTACACTTCCTTCTCACTGCAACGTCCCTCCCTATCTTTTCCCACCAGCTAACTGCTACTAGTCCTGTAAGACAGCCCCAGGATCACCACCTTGGGAAAGCCTGCCCTGACTCTCGTAGAACAGCTCAGTAGTCCACCCCGTCACCACTCCCGTATCACCAGGGACAGCCTCTGTCACAGCTTAGACTTTGACAATGGTCTCCATAAAGACACAAGCTGCTGTGGAAAGAACAATGACTCTGTAAGTTAAACTCAATTGTTACTGGTGGCAATTATTACCAGTGGCTTTGGGGTCAGTACGATCTAATTATTACCTATTATTAATACTATGTGCCAGTAACAGGGTTAAAGTACTGTACATATCTATGTCATAAAACACACAAAACAGCCCTGTGAGATAAGAACTGGTTTACCTTATGCTTGAATCTTTCTATACAGTGGCCATTATCTGAGCTCCTGTCTGAGACTGCATTCCCACTTTGCCACTTTGCTGCCCGGTGAGGATGAACTCAGCTTCATGGACCCACCCATGTGTGTACCGAGAGCCTGGGCTTCATTCAGAAGGGTACATGCTAAGTACCCAATACACACTTATTACTCCCTTCAGTCTCCCCTGTTAGACTGGGGCCCTGGAGACCTCTGTGTCTTCACTGCCTGGACCATGACCAGGGCTTCATAAAAGCTGAATAAACTGGAATGCATAAAGTAACAAGTTAGGTCGCCAACTAGTGGAAAGTTTTAGGAGGGAGTGGTATGATGAACCCCTCCACCTCTAGAAGGCAGGTCTCACCTCTCCCCTCCCCATCCTCAACATCTCTCCTCAAAGAGGACAAGAATCGAGCCTGACAAGAAGGCCATTTCAAACATACAACGATGTACAATACTTCCAGTTGACAACACCGGGCGCAAACCTTCCTCAGTTCTGGTAACCTGAGTCTAGCCAATCCTGATCTCTGTCCCTCTGACTCCTCAAGGAATTTAGGTTCCGATCAAATGCTACTGAAGTAAACTCTACACTAGAAAATGCACTTGTATACTCGGATCCTTTCTAATTAAAAAATGTTGCATAAAGGGGGACCCCTTCCAGGGTTGGAAAGGGCACTCGTGTCTGACACTTGGAAATAAACTGTCCAAGGAGACAAGCATGCTGACAAAGCAAGTGATTTTATTGGGAAGGGGCACCCGGGCGGAGAGCAGGCAGGTAAGGGAACCCAGGAGAACTGCTCTGCTGCATGGCTTGCAGTCTCGGGTTTTATGGTGACATGAATAGTTTCCAGGTTGTCTCTGGACAATGATTCTGACTCAGGGTCCTTCCTGGTGGCACACATTGCTCAGCCGAGATGTATGTCAGCGAGAAGGATTCTGGGAGGTGGTTGGACACATGGAATCTCTTTTTGACCTTTCCCAAACTCTTTCTGTTAGTGGTGGCTTGTTAGTTCCGTGTTTCTTACAGAACCTGCTGTTGTAAAATAACTCACACTGAATGGTTACTATGGTGCCTGGCCAGGGCAGGCGGCTCCAGTTAGCATGCTTCCCCTAACGGAAACATCATGTTTTCTCTCACTCTCCCTGACCTATCAGTTCAGTTCAGTTCAGTAGCTCAGTTGTGTCCGACTCTTTGTGACCCCATGGACTGTAACATGCCAAGCCTCCCTGTCCATCACCAACTGCTGGAGTTTACTCAAACTCATGTCCATTGAGACGGTGATGCCATCCAACCATCTCATCCTCTGTCGTCCCCTTCTCCTCCTGCCCTCAATCTTTCCCAGCATCAGGGTCTTTTTCAGTGAGTCAGCTTTTTGCATCAGGTGGCCAAAGTATTGGAGTTTAGCTTCATCAGTCCTTCCAGTGAATATTCAGGACTGATCTCCCATAGGATTGACTGGTTTGATCTCCTTGCAGTCCAAGGGACTCTCAAGAGTCTTTTCCAACACCACAGTTCAAAAGCATCAATTCTTCAGCACTCAGCTTTCTTTACAGTCCAACTCTCACATC
>SJYT01001207.1:41154-111767 GCA_006410635.1 Cephalophus harveyi | reverse complement strand
AAACTCCAGTACTTTGGCCACCTCATGCGAAGAGTTGACTCATTGGAAAAGACTCTGATGCTGGGAGGGATTGGGGGCAGGAGGAGAAGGGGACGACCGAGGATGAGATGGCTGGATGGCATCACTGACTCGATGGATGTGAGTCTGAGTGAACTCCGAGAGATGGTGATGAACAGGGAGGCCTGGCGTGCTGCGATTCATGGGGTCGCAAAGAGTCGGACACGACTGAGCGACTGAACTGAACTGAACTGAGAGTATTACTTTACAAAAATTAAAAATATAATCAATGCAATGTGGGAAGGCTATTCAGTTATGCAAATATTATTTGTTCTTGATTTTCAAACAACAAAATGTAAAAGAATGACAATTCAACAAAATATATGAGGTATATTCAATGTACTCCCCACCCCCCACCAGCCATTTCTCTATTTCATTCATATTTTAATGACCACTAACCTCAGGATATGTAATTTATTTTCTAATCCTTCCCCTCCTGATGTCAATGGGATGAATCCATTAGATTAAAATAAGAGAAAATTAATCTATTAACCTCTCTTGAGTAATGATTGCATTTAACAAGCAGGCGTAGGGCAGAGGTTCTAAAACTGGACTATACAATAGAATCACCTATGGAGCTGGAAAAATTACTGCTAAGAGGGGGCCACTTATAGAAACTCTAATTTCATTGTCACAGGTGTAGCCTAAATACTTGGATTTTTTTAAATACTCCCCAGATAATTCTAATGTGCAATCAAGGTTATAAATCATTAGCTCAGAGTCAGGATTTCCATGCTTTTTCTTGTATTTGTCATCAAATGATGTCCCAAATTTTGAAAATATATAAATACCAGTCCCCCTGGAGTCTGTGTGATACCTCTTTTTGAGGATCAAAGGACAAAGGAAAGAACAATAGTTAATAGAATCAACACACTACCAGTGATGGTATTTGGGGCACCGCTGAGAGCAATTTCTTCTCCCGGTGCCCTCCAGATCAGACCACAGAGGCCGCTCATGAGACTGATTCAGTTTATTTTTGTTTTGATAAAAAGATAAATGGGGCCCGAGTGCTCCCTTCTAGAGCGAGGCCTTGTGAGAAAGCCTTGTATTGGAACCTGCTGCTGCTACTTGGAAGCGCTGTTGAAAACTGCTCCTATCTCACTCAACTAGCATTTATACAGGGCTCCATTATTCACTGCCCTGCGATGTGGGGAGGGCTATGATGTGCATTAAAAATGCCACCTGCCATATCTGTAAACAAAGGATGTCTTGGCCATCAGCTACTCACACCCCCAACCCCCCCACACACACACACGCACACTGTGCACTCTGGTGGGATCCAGGATGGAGAAAAACAGTATCCTGACCCCAGATAGCTGAAATGCATACCAAAGGAATTATTTCAGTGAGCCCAGACTCTAGCATCTTCCCATACATAGAAAAATGTCACATTCTTTAACTTGAGATATCTGGTTTTCTTTAATTAACAGCAATATTTTGATGTTCCTACTACCTGGTCTTTGTTGTAAAAACTCCTATATATCCTGGCTCCTCTCTGCCTTTCTCAGAAGAGCCCCTCAGAGCAATCTGAGAGGCAGTACCCAGGGCTCAAGTCCTCAGTTTCGTCCACCATATAAAACACAATTCTCAAGTTTTAGGTTGTGCATTTTTTTCAGTCAACAGTTATGTGTCTCAGAAGGTTAATAAAATAAATATAAAGATAGCCTCTTCTCTTTAAGACTTTACAACCAATGGTTAAAAATGGTATATGATAATTAAACTACTAATCAATAATAAGTGGAGAAAAATAAACGGGTCAAAATGAATAATTCAGAAAATAGGTATTTTAAATCCAAGTATTTAGAGGCTGGTTAATAAAAATCCATAGATGTTCAATTGAGATAAAGTGAAAGTGAAAGTGAAGTTGTGTCCAATAAAGGGAAGCAAAATAAACAAAAATTTTACCTTTAACAGTTATCAGCAAACTATGACCAGTGGATTAAACTTGGCTAGCTGCCTATTTCATATGGTCTGTGAAATAAGAATATTTACATCTTTAAGTGACTGAAAAGAAAAAAATAAATAAAAAGAAGACAATTTCTAGACACAAGAAAATGACCTAGAGTTCAAGTGTGTGTCCACGAATAAAATGTTTTCAGAACACAGACGTGCTTTCCTGTTCACACTTAACAACTACTTTCAAATGACCACAGTAAAACTAAGTATTTGTAACGGAGACCGTGTGGCTGGAAAGCCCCAAATGGTGACTCCTCTTTCCAGAAAAAGGCTGCCCAACGTTTGTTTCACAATTGAAAAAAGAAAAGAAAAGGCTTACCTAGGTACAGGTAAGGATGAAGTTTGTGAAGCTGGCAATAGTGAGACCAAGATATGGTGGCTGGGAAAGAAGGAACCTGGTTTGAATAAAGCTGGCTTGGTTTAAGGTGCGTGGAAGCTAAGGTAAGATACAAATAGTAACAAATGTGCTTCAGGTGCTTACTTTGCTTTACAGGATTTGTTAATTCTCTAAGTGTTCAAAACAAAAAAACAGTTTTGTGTTACTTACACCTTTAAAGGGAGATACATGTGTATTCAATCAATTTAATATATATTTGTTGGATTCATATACACTGAGCACCTGTTTAAAAACTGGAAGCTAGTATCTACTGACATCTGACTCCTCCCCCAGCACACACACTTCTTACCTTTATCTTTCAGCTCAGGCCCATTTACTCTGACGTTCATTTCCTTACCACTCGGACAACTTACACTAGCTTCCTTGGTCTGGTTTGCATATCAATCCTTAAGATGTGTTCGTGACAGCCATTCTTGGTTCATGAGTAACTATGAAAAGGATTATATGAAGGCACTCTATAATCCTTTTAGTATTAGAATACTTTATAGCTTCCTTTCTTGATTAATGTAAAATACTAGAATCTGAACACTCCCTCATACTTTGTCATATGAGATTTATGTAAATGTTATGCCCATGTCATTCTGAGGCATTCTGGAAAATAATTTAAGTGGTTTCTGTGATGTTAAAGTTTCAAAGGCATACAGATCAATCTGGGAAGCTTTTAAAGAGCAAATTGATGGATGGTGAAAAATCAGAAGAGCTCACAAAATGGAGATAAGAATACTGAAACATAGTAAAAGCATTTCCAATCCCTTTTTCTTGATAAAAGCTCTCTTTGCCTAGTACAGAAGTGGAAGGGCTGAATTAAGAGGAAAGAGGAAGCAATGTTATAATATGGAAAAGGACCAACTCTTCCTAGGCTTCTGGAAATCCTTACATCGTTTAAGTGATATATTTCCATTTGGAGACATTTCCATTTTACTCTCTTGCTAACAGCTGACATTTCATGGAAGAGAGACCCTCCTAGGAATCCACAAGTAAAATTGACTTTTATCTTCATCAAATCAAACCCCAAGGTGATCATATCAATGGGAATATGGGAGAGGGAGGTGGTAATAGGAAATGATGAAGTCAGAGACATGGTTCAGAATAAAAAGTCATCACCTTTGTTTATCACAGCACAGAACAGAACAGCTGGGAAATGTCTCACACAAGAAGAGAAACTTGAGTAGCTCTGCTTATGACAGCTAATCCTTGAGAAAGTTACTTAACTAACACTGAGACCTTTCACCATAAATCATGACAAAATGAATTCACAGAGCTCTTGTGAGAAACAGGACAGATACATAGAATGAGAGGTCTGGAAGTAGAAGGAGAAGCAATCAATAGATGCGAGACCTGGATAGACCTCATGAAAAAGGTCAAACAGTCAAAGATGACTGGGCATTTGAACCCAGGATGAAGAGAGAATGGTGGCACAATTAAGGTGGCTTATTGAGCCCTTTTAAAGAGATTAACTCGGTCCATTAGGCACTGCTCTGCTGCTATGGTTTCATACCAGGCCACAGGATATGAGGCTGTTTTCCAGCGAACCCCAATTTTAGTCATTTTCTGCCCTTACAGCATTTGATAACCTCACTTCATCTAATATACGGCAGCTCCTTAGAAACCTGCTGTTATTTTGTTCAAGCTGAAATCGGTACAGTCAACTTGGGCTGCACATCTCTTCAGTGATGGAAAACAGGCTGCACCCTCGGAATCTGTTGATGTGCTCTTTGTCTTTGATCTCTAGATGCTTCGGAAGGGCTCAGAGGTGGCGTTTAGGTGGCTCTGACATCAGAAACTGAGGTGTGATCTCCATGGCGAGTCTCCTGTCATTGCCCAGGGAGCTTCTGTGCTTTATAGGACTTTTAATTTGGTTTAAAGCTATGTATCACAGTGACACAATACTCACTCAGTCTGCTAAAGGACGTATCGGACACACTTTGATTTATTTCTTGTTCCTTTCCCAACTATGGTTAATAAGGAATGACTCTAATTGAGCATAGCTCTTTGATCTCTTGAAGCATATTGCTTTGAAAGAGTTTATTACAGCTGTTAAAAAGAAGCTATAAAGATACAGCTCCTAATAAAACATCTTATTTGGTTAAACATTAGGGCAGGAGTTGTTCAACAGCTGTTAATACTTGTTTTCCACATAAAGTTATTACTGGATCTCAAATTTCACAGGACGGAACCAAATTACTATAAGAGAAATTATGGGTAAGGAGCATTTGACACCAGCATTATGACTGGGAAAGGAAAGGAATGAGATGCCTCAGCTTCAAATGCCAGTAATGAGTGTGTACACAGTGCCTCAAAATACAAGCCAATATCGATTTTATTCAAACCGTTGAAAATGGGGTAGAACAAGGTAAACTAGCAAGGTGTTGCAATGGGCACATAAAACATATATTCAAGATGTTCAAAATGGAACCAAGCAGACAGGAGGTAATTTGGAGGGATCAGTGCTGGTGGTTAGGCATCTACTAGGGGAAGGATTTTAAGGAAAGGACTAGAGCCCTCAGGGAAGAGATAGAAAAAATTCATTGAATGGGCCGAAAAGTTCATTTCAGTTTTTCACAAGATTGCACGGAAAAACCCAAATGAACTTTCTGGCCAACCCAATATATAAGGAGCTGTGATACTAGAGGGCTTAAACAGAAATTCAAGAAAGGGAATTTGGAAAAGATCTGAAACATAGATGGATGAGCAACATGGACAAGAAAGTACTCAGGTCAAGAACTTGGGAGAAGGAACAATGTGAAAGAAACAGGGCACATGGGGATGGCTATATTATATATTATTTACTCTCATGATTGAAGCTTCATCTCTACAAGGTTAGAAAGAAAATAACAAGAATGCTGTCATCCCCCACCTTTTCAACATGTTAGACATTGCTAGTCATGTGATCTTCCCCATGAATCCTGCATGCAGCCTCATAATTCTCCATAAATTCCTCTGGAAAGCCACCAAGAACTTTGTTATACAAGGTGATGTCTTTTTTCCTATTCCTAATACATATATGCATACATACATCTAGAGATGGATGAATGGTATATTCTTCAGTGTCACAAAAATTTAATAATCAAATTTGAGCCTTTTGAAAGAACATTAACTGCTGTTTGCTGTTTTTAAATTTCTTTTCCAAATTTGTTGTCATTTTCTACATAACCAGACAATAAAATAACTAGAGACACTCTTTACTCATTTTCCTCTTTATCCCACAATTTCATTACTAACCAAGTTCTACTGATCCTCCTTTAGAAGGTTCTTACTGCCTGAATCTGGGTTATTTTAAGAGACTCTGTTCTTATACTCCTCCTACCTGGTTCTACCCCAGCCTCCTAATTTCTGTTAGACAAATTTACTTAAAAGTCAATTTTAAACAAACCCCTCATTTCTCTAAAGTGCTCATTGACTCTTGTTCTCAAACAGGTAAAATATAAACTCATCACCATAAAAACTTCACAGTATAACCCCCAATTTATCTTTCTGCCTAACCAGACTCTCTAGCATTCACATATAAAGCAGTAGTTGATGGTTGTAGTTTATCAGATATTGATAAATCTAAATTGCGAATGAGAATATACAACTGATATTGCCGTGACCATCCAATCAGCCCTACTCTGTGAATGGCCTTGCGTGTGTGTGTGCTCAGTTGTTCAGTCATGTCTCACTCTTTATGACCCCCTGGACTGTTGCCCACAAGTTCCTCTGTCCATGGGATTTGCCCTGTTTCCTCCTCCAGGGAATTTTCCTGACCCAGGGATGGACCCGCATCTCCTGCATTGCATGTGGACTCTTTACCACTGAGCCACCAGGGAAGCCCCTATGAATGACTTGGAGTGATTCTCCACTGTCTCTCTGTATCACCAACGCTTATGAAAGCACCAGGCACAGAGCATATAATCAGTAAAAATAAATATATAAACATAAAGAAATATGTGGGTATATGAGCAGCATCTATTACTCGGTACCGGGATCTGTGAACATCAAATAAGAGTAACTGGACCCTATGTTTCTAAGTGTAGAACAGAAACTTGTTAACTCTTCTATTCTTCAAATCTGTGATAATTCTAGAAACTTGGAAGAGAGCAATCCTGAAAGCAGACAATCCCACAGGGAAGAGGATGACAGATGGTCCATTCTCACTATTTTTACCTTACTCAGAAAGCAAGCTTATTTCTCTCTCTCCTCTACCTGCTACCCCAGTTTTAACTGCACCAATCAACCAAACTTCTAAGTAGGGTTATTTCTAAACTCTGTTTTAGATATTGTGTCAGTTTGTTTGTTTATTTAAACCAAAATTAGCACTTATGCTGTTTATTCTGTGACTCTTAATTTTGTGACTGCTGATTTAAGGGGCAGAGACTGTGATAGGGGCCTAACATAACAGGAACTGCCCTTACCCTTAGGAATCAGTTCAGTGGAGGGTCAGATGATGGGTTTCAGAGCCAGAGAACCCTACAGTCAAAGGCTTACTCTAATGTTTGATATTCTGGAGTGATGGAGAAGACACTTAATCTCTACCCCCTGCTTTTCTTAAAAGCTAGATAAGTCTTTATCCCTGAGAGTTATTTAGCTTAAATAACAATAACAATTTTATTATCCTGAAACTTTATTTTCAGATACATTTTAATAAACAAACTATCTTATTTTATATCATTCATAATTCTCCCAAAGAGCAGAACACAGAGCAGAGAGCGTTCAGTTCTCTATTTAGGTAAGAAAAAAATATACATATGTGTATTCAAAATTAAAATTGACATCAGTTCAGTTCATTTGCTCAGTCATGTCTGACTCTTTGTCACCCCATGAATCACAGCACGCCAGGCCTCCCTGTCCATCACCAACTACCAGAGTTCACTCAGACTCACGTCTATCAAGTCCGTGATGCCATCCAGCCATCTCATCCTCTTCCGTCCCCTTCTCCTCCTGCCCCCAACCCCTCCAAGCATCAGATCTTTTCCAATAACTCAACTCTTCGCATGAGGTGGCCAAAATATTGTAGTTTCAGCCTCAGCATCAATCCTTCAACTGAACACCCAGGACTGGTCTCCTTAGAATGGACTGGTTGGATTTCCTTGCAGTCCAAGGGACTCTAAAGAGTTTTCTCCAACACAACAGTTCAAAAACATCAATTCTTCAGCACTCAGCTTTCTTCACAGTCCAACTCTCACATCCATACATGACCACTGGAAAAACATAGTCTTGACTAGACAGACCTTTGTTGGAAAAGTAATGTCTCTGCTTTTGAATATGCTATCTAGGTTGGTCATAACTTTTCTTCCAAAGAGTAAGCATCTTTTAATTTCATGGCTGCAATCACCATCTGCAGTGATTTGGAAGCCCAAAAAAATAAAGTCTGACACTGTTTCCCCATCTATTTCCCATGAAGTGATGGGACCAGATGCCATGATCTTAGTTTTCTGAATGTTGAGCTTTAAGCCAACTTTTTCACTCTCCTCTTTCACTTTCATCAAGAGGCTTTTTAGTTCCTCTTCACTTTCTGCCATAAGGGTGATGTCGTCTGCATATCTGAGGTTATTGAGATTTCTCTCGGCAATCTTGATTCCAGCTTGTGCTTCATCCAGCCCAGCGTTTCTCATGATGCACTCTGCATAGAAGTTAAATAAGCAGGGTGACAATATGCAGCCTTGATGTACTCCTTTTCCTACTTATAACCAGTCTGTTGTTCCATGTCCAGTTCTAATTGTTGCTTCCTGACCTGCATATAGGTTCTCAAGAGGCAAGTCAGGTGGTCGGGTATTCCCATCTCTTTGAGAATTTTTCACAGTTTATTTTTGTGATCCACACAGTCAAAGGCTTTGGCATAGTCAACAAAGCAGAAATAGATGTTTTTCTGAAACTCTCTTGCATTTTCCATGATCCAGCAGATGTTTGCAATTTGATCTCTGGTTCCTCTGCCTTTTCTAAAACCAGCTTGAACATCAGGAAATTCCCAGTTCATGTATTTCTTAAGCCTGGCTTGGAGAATTCTGAGCATTACTTTACTAACGTGTAAGATGAATGCAATTGTGTGGTAGTTTGAGCATTCTTTGGCATTGCCTTTCTTTGGGATTGGAATGAAAACTGATCTTTTCCAGTCCTGTGGCCACTGCTGAGTTTTCCAAATTTGCTGGCATATTGAGTGCAGCACTTTCACAGCATCATCTTTAAAGATTTGAAATACCTCCACTGGAATTCCATCACCTCCACCAGCTTTGTTCATACTGATGCTTTCTAAGGCCCACTTGACTTCATATTCCAGGATATCTGGCTCTAGGTGAGTGATCACACCATCGTGATTATCTGGGTCATGAAGATCTTTTTTGTACAGTTCTTCTGTGTATTCTTCCACCTCTTCTTACTATCTTCTGCTTCTGTTAGGTCCATACCATTTTTGTCCTTTATCGAACCCATCTTTGCATGAAATGTTCCCTTGGTATATCTAATTTTCTTGAAGAGATCTCTAGTCTTTCCCATTCTGTTCTTTTCCTCTATTTCTTTGCATTGATCGCTAAGGAAGGCTTTCTTATCTCTTCTTGCTATTCTTTGGAAATCTGCATTCAGATGCTTGCTGCTGCTAAGTCACTTCAGTCGTGTCCGACTCTGTGCAACCCCACAGACGGCAGCCCACCAGGCTGCCCCATCCCTGGGATTCTCTAGCCAAGAATACTGGAGTGGGTATTCAGATGCTTACATCTTTCCTTTTCTCCTTTGCTTTTTGCTTCTCTTCTTTTCACAGCTATTTGTAAGCCCTCCTCAGACAGCCATTTTGCCTTTTTGCATTTATTTTTCTTGGGGATGGTCTTGATCCCTGTCTCCCGTACAGTGTCACAAACCTCATTCCATAGTTCATCAGGAACTCTATCTATCAGATCTAGGCCCTTAAATCTATTTCTTACTTCCACTGTATAATCATAAGGGATTTGATTTAGGTCATACCTGAATGGTCTAGTGGTTTTCCCTACTTTCTTCAATTTCAGTCTGAATTTGGTAATAAGGAGTTCATGATCTGAGCCACAGTCAGCTCCTGGTCTTGTTTTTGCTGACTGTATAGAGCTTCTCCATCTTTGGCTGCAAAGAATATAATCAATCTGATTTCGGTGTTCACCATCTGGTGATGTCCATGTGTAGAGTCTTCTGTTGTGTTGTTGGAAGAGGGTGTTTGCTATGATAGTGCCTACTCTTGGCAGAACTCTATTAGTCTTTGCCCTGCTTCATTCCGCATTCTAAGGCCAAATTTGCCTGTTTTACCAGGTGTTTCTTGACTTCCTACTTTTGCATTCCAGTCCCCTCTGATGAAAAGGACATTTTTGGGGGGTGTTAGTTCTCAAAGGTCTTGTAGGTCTTCATAGAACTGTTCACCTTCAGCTTCTTCAGCATTACTAGGGGCATAGGCATGTATCACTGTGATATTGAATGGTTTGCCTTGGAAATGAAATTGACATATGTATTAATTAATTTATAAATGTAACACTAGAGCTTGCAAGACTTTTTAAAATGCTTATAAAGTGACTTACAGTATCTTCTGATATTTACTTTCTTGTCAATCCAAAGAAATGTTTGGCATATATACATCCCTATATATGTATATACTTTGAAAAAATATTAACACTCCTGTTTCTTATCTAGCAAAATTACTACCATGTTTGACACATCCCTACATCAATCCAGGCAAGAGAACAGTTATCATCACTAAAGCTAAACTGTTCTACTTTTGTTTAGTTCTCTGTGGTGTCTGACTGTTTGTGACTCCATGCTCTGTAGCCTGCCAGGCTCCTCTGCCCCTGATATTTCCCAGGCAAGAATACTTGAGTGGTTGCCATGTCAATCTCCAGGGGGATCTTCCAGACCCAGGGATCACACCCAGGTCTCCTGCTTGCCAGGTAGACTCTTTACCACTGAGCCACTCAGGAAGCCCAAAATTGCTTCCTTGGTGGCTCAGAGGATAAAGCGTCTGCCTGCAATGCCACAAACCCAAGTTCAATCCCTGGGTTGGGAAGATCCCCTGGAGAAGTAAATGGCAACCCCCTCCAGTATTCTTGCCTGAAGAATCCCATGGACAGAGGAGCCTGGCGTGCTACAGTCCACGGGGTTGCAAAGAGTGGGACACGACTGAGTGATTTCACACACCTAGGTCTTAATTATTGCATAAAACAAAAACAACAAACTTTACTTTACAAATGAAATTAAGTTACCTGGCGTCTGATTGCATGATCCAACTACATAACCCTTGAGTTCTTTGGTTTTTTTGCATGATTATATACATTTATATATTGTTCAAAATGATGAAATGATCTATTCTTACTGGAGACTCTTCAACCCTCTTACCTTCCTGACATCGCTATAGCACTAAAATTTCACTTGGGAGATAGACCATTACCTAATAATCTGTTGTCTTCTGTTTGCACTTCCTTTGGCAAATATATATTGAGGTACTATGGTTAATGCATTCCACTGTCAGGTGACCAAAGTATGTTGTAGAAGAAGGAACAGTTCATGAAAGTGATGTTTGAACATACCACATCATGTTAATGTCTTCTAAAAACTCTTGTTACTAAAAATGTAACTCCATGGACCCTTCAATCAGCATTATGATGGAAATTCATTGATCTAAATGGACCTATGATCCAGAAACTCTATAACCCTACATTGTACCTACTGTCTATTACTACATATAGTAGTATCTACTGTCCCAACAGACAGTGCATCTCCACAAAGTTTTAGTCACTATTTACAGAGATAAGTTATAATCACTGGGTAACAGTGAAGGTGTTATGCCCTAGACAGATTTTCTCCAGATGTACTGCATGAAATTGACATTTTAAAGTTTCTTCAGCAGGATATAAAGATTTTTATATAAATGGAAATTTTCTATTTCATAAGTGACATTCTAAAATGCTATAACTGGCTTATACAGATACCAGATAAAAACTTATTCATTCTTACTCAAGATACATGCAAGGAATTATGTTGTAATAAAATTCTAATTTTGGTGGTTTTGTCTATTCATTAAAAAGAATCCTTTCTTGATTACATATGCAAATATCTAAATTTACAAACATTCTTCTATCTCTTTCTTTCCTGTCCCCTTTTCCCAGCCATCAGAACAGTGTAACAAACTAAATTAACTGGATGAGGCTCAAGTCAGAAGCTTGAGCAAATAGCATGAGAAAAACATCAAAGAAGAAACTTCTGGCATGATTTGCTAGCAATGTATATGCTTTCTTTTAGAGCATCTAGCAACTGTTCCTAATTATTTTGCAAATAGTATTAATAGGAAACAATTCATAGAATGAATGGCATTAGCCTCCTCTTTATTATATGGTGGAACTAACATACCACTGTTTCTCTTCCAGTGAACCCCCTTCTCTGGGGAGACTCTGATACACAAGGCCTGTTGGTGCCAGTGCTCCTTCCACTCTGATCACTGCATAGCTGGTTCATCCAGGAGTAGATGCCTGGTCCAAGCCAGGAAAATAATGTTCTTTTCCTTTGATATGTGAATCTGGAAAAAGAGAGGAAAAAGACTGAGAAAATAGGATCTCAGACACATTAAAGGCCACATAATAGAAGTTGGGTCCATGCATCCCCGTTCCGGAGACACGCAGGGCTATCCTAGTATTGCTGTCCATCCAGCAGGACCACTCAGGTCTCCCCTACAGTTGACGCCCCAACTCCCAGAAGCCACTCCACATTGATTTTCACTCAAATTGTTTCACATACTAAGAATAAATTCCCACTGCCAGCTACCAAAAAAAGAATATTTAGCCTTCAAACATCAAGGACAAAAATATTTCATTTTAAACCACTATTTGTTTTTCACTAGGGGGTTAATACTGCCAAAAGATGTCTACAGGAAGAGAGAAACCACACAATGCCTCGGTACCATTTTGTAAGATCTGGCATCATCCAAATGCTTGTTTTAATAACACTCTATAGTCTACATATAGGAGAAGGCAATGGCACCCCACTCCAGTACTCTTGCCTAGAAAATCCCATGGATAGAGGAGCCTGGTAGGCTGCAGTCCATGGGATTGCTAAGAGTCGGACACGACTGAGCTACTTCACTTTCACTTTTCACTTTCATGCACTGGAGAAGGAAATGGCAACCCACTCCAGTGTTCTTGCCTGGAGAATCCCAGGGATGGGAGAGCCTGGTGGGCTGCCGTCTATGGGGGTTGCACAGAGTCGGACACGACTGAAGCGACTTAGCAGCAGTTAGCAGTCTACATATAAATACAAAGTTTTCAATAATTTAAACTCAAAATATATTTCCCTGGGAACCTAATGGGTTTTCCTTCTTGTCACTGTAATTGACTTTTTTTTTTTTTTTTTTACAATTTCAAATCAAGAAAAGTGTTAGTTGCTCAGTCATGTCTGATTTTTTGCAACCCCATGGACTCAGCACCCCAGGCTCCTCTGTCCATTGGATTCTCCAAGCAAGAGTACTGGAGTGGGTTACCATTCCCTTCTCCAGGGGATCTTCCTGACCCAGAGATTGAACTTGGGTCGCCTGCACCACAGGCAGATTCTTTACTGTCTGAGCCACAGGTAAGCCTAGAAACTATACTATTATTATTTTACACAAATTTCCTGATTTTCATGGAGTATGGCTGAGCTGGAATCATCTCACTTTAGCATAATTTCTGGATATAAGACATTGTCACAGGAAAATCCAAATGAACATTTTGGCCAACCAATAACCTAGGCATTACTGTTTTAACAGTACATATTTATTTAACATGATATAGTAATAGTATTATTAAAATTATTAACATGGGAAGCAAACAATAACCCTTTCTCCAGATCACTAAGCTTAGCTGATATTCAATCTCTCTCTCCTTCCCTTAGTTCAACTCTTCATTAATTTGGCTCATTTCTAAAGACTCAGAAAGTAACTTCATCACTGGCAAACAAAAAAATCTTTCTTTGCTCATATCTCGATTTCTCCCTTTCTCTTTGCCAGAATATCTCTTCCAGAAATCTCTGACGACTTTTATCTTATGCATTAAATCTTCAGACAACTTTTATTATAGCATCTCTCAAAATTCAGAGTTGTGGGATTTAGCTTATTGAATTCTTAAAATCATCTTGGATTACGCAAGTGATAGAGGATCACTGTAAAACATCTAAAAAATGGAAAGATGACAAATATATAAATGGATAAAGTTCAGATAAATCATAGAAAATGAGAATTACACAGGGTTCCCCCACCAAAGGGAAAAATTATTAACATTTCATGTGATTTCTATTCACAGTAACTCAATATTGTTCTTTATGATGACTTACTATCATCCAAATTTCCACCAACTTCACCTCCACTTTCTTTAGTAACAGAATTCCCATATTTTAGCTGGTCAGATGACCATCTACCTAAAGATTGCAAGCTCCTTACAACTGGGTAGCCAGGGTTCAACAGTTCATGAACAGTGAACTTCCAGATGTTCAGGCTGTATTTAGAAAAGGCAGAAGAACCAGAGAAATTGCCAACATCCGTTGAATCATCAAAAAAGCAAGAGAGTTCCAGAAAAACATCTACTTCTGCTTTATTGACTATGCCAAAGCCTTTGACTGTGTGAATCACAACAAACTGTGGAAAATTCTTAAAGAGGTGGAAATACCAGACCACCTGACTTGCCTCCTGAGAAATCTGTATGCAGGTCAGGAAACAACAGTTAGAACTGGACATGGAACAACAGACTGGTTCCAAAAAGGAAAGAAGTACGTCAAGACTATATATTATCACCCTGTTTATTTAACTTATATGCAGAGTACATCATGGGAAATGTTGGGCTGGATGAAGCACAAGCTGGAATCAAGATTGCCGGGAGAAATATCAATAACCTCAGATATGCAGATGATGCCACCCTTATGGCAGAAAGTGAAGGACCAGAGAGCCTCTTGATGAAAGTCAAAGAGGAGAGTGAAAAAGTTGGCTTAAAACTCAACATTCAGAAAACTAGGATCATGGAATCGAGTCCCATCATTTCATGGCAAATAGATGAGAAAACAGTGGAAAAAGTGGTAGACTTTATTTTGGGGGGTTCCAAGTGACTGCGGCCATGAAATTAAAAGATACTTGCTCCTTGGAGGAAAGTCATGACCAACCTAGACAGCATATTAAAAAGGAGAGACATTACTTTGCCAGCAAAGGTCCATCTAGTCAAAGCTATTTTTTTCCAGCAGTTATGTATGGATGTAAGAGTCAGCCTATAAAGAAAGCTAAGTGCTGAAGAATTGATGCTTTTGAACTGTGGTGTTGGAGAAGACTCTTGAGAGTCCCTTGGGCTACAAGGAGACCCAACCAGTCCATCCTAAAGGAGATCAATCCTGAATATTCATTGGAAGGACTGATGCTGAAGCTGAAACTCCAATACTTTGGCCACCTGATGTGAAGAACTGACTCATTGGAAAAGACCCTGATGCTGGGAAAGAGTGAAGGTAGGAAGAAAAGGGGATGACAGAGGATGAGATGGTTGGATGGCATCACCGACTCAATGGACATGAATTTGTGTAAACTCTGGGAATTGATGATGGACAGGGAAGCCTGGCATGCTGCAGTTCATGGGATCACAAAGAGTCGGACACGACTGAGTGACTGAACTGAACTACAATTGTGTGGGGTCATGTGACTACTGTGATGGGAGGAGAAATGCTTTTTTTCCCCTGCAGGGTGGCATTTTATTCTCTCTTGTTTTCAATACCTAGTACAGACTCCTTGCACACAGTGGGCCCTCAGCTAATATTTGGTGCTGCTGCTGCTGCTGCTAAGTCGCTTCAGTCGTGTCCAACTCTGTGCGACCCCATAGACGCCAGCCCACCAGGCTCCCCTGTCCCTGGGATTCTCCAGGCAAGAACACTGGAGTGGGTTGCCATTTCCTTCTCCAATGCATGAAAGTGAAAAGTGAAAGTGAAATCGCTCAGTCGTGTCCGACTCTGTGTGACCCCATGGACTGCAACCTACTAGGCTCCTCTGTCCATGGGATTTTCCAGGCNACTCTGTGCAACCCCAGAGACGGCAGCCCACCAGGGTCCCCCATCCCTGGGATTCTCCAGGCAAGAACACTGGAGTGGGTTGCCATTTCCTTCTCCAATGCATGAAAGTGAAAAGTGAAAGTGAAATCGCTCAGTCGTGTCCGACTCTGTGTGACCCCATGGACTGCAACCTACTAGGCTCCTCTGTCCATGGGATTTTCCAGGCAAGATTACTGGAGTGGGGTGTCATTGCCTTCTCTGAGCTGAGCATTATTCTTAAGATCCATGCTGCTAAGTCGCTTCAGTCATGTCCGACTCTGTGTGACGCCATAGATGGCAGCCCACCAGGCTCCCCAATCCCTGGGA
Organism: Cephalophus harveyi; assembly: GCA_006410635.1. Lineage (NCBI taxonomy): Eukaryota > Metazoa > Chordata > Mammalia > Artiodactyla > Bovidae > Cephalophus > Cephalophus harveyi. The sequence continues at coordinate 96,025 of SJYT01001207.1, read as the reverse complement.
TTCTCCAGGCAAGAACACTGGAGTGGGTTGCCATTTCCTTCTCCAATAAGATCCATAAGGGCGTCTATATGATTGTTTTTCAATAGCAGAGCACAGAGAGACCCTGATCTTACCCCAAGAAAAGCTCAGAAGTGCTTCTTCTAAGTCACATCCCTAAAAAAGAACAAGTACACCCTCTTCCTCTATCCTTTCCCTCCCTGCCCTACTCCTGTCTAAGAGTCACCGAGAACTGGTTCAAACACACTGATCTGCAGAAATAATGTGGAAGATGGAAAAACTGCTCCAAGAACTCTGGATTATCTCCTTCTGGACTATTTATTTGAGACAGGAAAAAAAATCTACCTTACATTGTTATATTTAAGGTCACTATATTATTTTAAAAAACTACACTCTATTCTACCTAAAATAGAAATTCATACTAGAAGTGGTCTATTGCTCTCACAAAACCCTAAAACCTATGGCACTGGCTTGGCAGAGGAAACACAAGTTATTGTGTTGGAAGTCAGTCGTGATAATGTGGGGAAGCTGACTGTCTGCCAACAAAGCCAATCACACCAGACCAAGACTAGTCACCCCCATGGGCCCAAGGACACCACACCAAGGTGTTGGAGAAATGGAGAAGCTGAGCACAGAGACCAATAAATGAGAGGCTTCAGGTTTGAGAAGTGTATCGAGGGGGGACAGAGAGATGCTGGCAAAGGGCACAAACTTCCAATTAGAAGGTGAACAAGGTCTGGGGATGTGGTGGACGGCATGGTGATTATACTTCACAACACTGTATTATAAACTAGAAATTTTCTAGGAGGGTAAACCTTACATGTTCTCACCACAAAAAAGAAATGGTAATTAAAGAGATGATGGAGGTGTTGACCTCTAGCCAACACGACCGTGATAATCATTTCACAATATATAAGTGTATCAAATCAATGTGTGTACACCTTCACTTTACACAATATCATGTGTCAATCAAATCTCAATAAAGCTGGGAAAAAAAGAACAAGGATCCTGTTTGTCAAGGAAAACACATTACTCAAATCCACTTTTTCAAACAGAATAAAAATAAAATTCGATAACATATCACAAGTCTAACAATTCAACTATGAGACGATTGGACTAGACAACTCAATTTATGACAATTACAGTGTTAAAGAATTGATATGTGGGAGGGATAAATTGGGAGAATGGGATTGATACATACAGTCCACTATAGAAAAAAATATATAATAAAGACCTACTGTATAGCACATGGAACTCTTCTCAATGTTCTGTAATAACCTATACCGGAAAAGAATCTGAAAAAGAGTGGATATGTGTATGTATAATGGATTCACTTTGAGTGCAGCAGAAACAAACGCTTTGTAAATCAACTATATGCCATAAAAATGTTAAAATATTAACATGCACACAAAATAATTATCTAGATATAATGTGCACTGATGACTATTTTCAAATGCATCTGACAAGAAAGCTATTGAAATGCATCACTAAGTAATGGAGGGCTTCTTTTTGCCAGGGAAAGCATAGCCTGACTTGAAATGCCTGTAATTGTTTAACTCATACAACTCTGCTGCCCCCAAACAGTACAAGCCATGCAGCCCTCAAAAAAGGCACATTTTCCAGGGCACACTTCATGTGGGCCTGGAGGGAAATGGACAAAGGGGCTCCTCTGGAGAGCAGAACAAGAACTAAGCAAGCAGTGTAGTGCCAACACTCGCCCAGGCTCTCATTATTGCTAGGGGCAAGGGACTGCTCTCCCTTTCCCTTTATCTCTTTTCTGAATGTTATTTTTAATTGAAGTTGCATTGTTCTTTCTCCATTATAGTTTAACGTGTGTAGGAAGCGAGCAGCTAATTTATCCGTTTATAAGTCATCAAAACACCAGGAATCACACACTGACATTGAAGAGAATCAATCACCATCCAGAGATTTAGCACTCTAATATGGATAACGGAATCACTGTTCTGTCCACCTGAAATTAATGTAACACTGTGGATCAACTATGAAGTGAAGTGAAGTGATGTGAAGTCGCTCAGTCGTGTCTGACTCTTTGCAACCCCGTGGACTGTAGCTGCCAGGCTCCTCTGTCCATGGGATTCTCCAGGCAAGAATCCTGGAGTGGGTTACCATTTCCTTCTCCAGGGGATCATCCCGACCCAGGGATTGAACCCTGGTCTCCCACATTGGAGGCAGACGCTTTAACCTCTGAGCCACCAGGGAAGCTACTCCAATATAAAATGCTTCTTTTTTTTAATTAAAAAAGAGCTGCGACAAAGTTAAAAAATAAAATAGCTAGAGAACTCGATGTAGAAAATAAATGTATGGACACCAAGTGGGTAAAGAGGGAATGAGAAGAATTGGGAAATTGGGATTGCCATATATATACTGTTGATACTATATATAAAAATAGATAACTAATGAAAATCTACTCTATAATTCAGGGAACTATAACCAGTGCTCTATGCTGACCTAAATGGAAAGGAAATCCAAAAATGAGGTGATACACACACACACACACACATATATATATAACTGTTTCATTTTGCCATGTAATAGAAACTAACACAACATTCTAAAGCAACTAACTCCAATAAAAATTACTTAAGAAATGAACTCAAAGAAATAAAAAATAAAAGAGAGATATCAAAGATATAAATAAATAAAGGTATTAACCAGATGTGGCTTTGTCATCCATGATGGTAACTCTGTGGGTTCTATGTATGGCAAGCAAGACACAGATGGATATAAACTGGCCACAAGGATCGATTAAGATATAGACTGCTAGTTGTCCCCTGATATGTACCCATCCCTTCTTTAATAATGAGCCTCCCAAGTTTCCGCTGAGTTCATAACTACACAGAGTTTACACTCAGAATACCTTGCGGCTTTGTGTGGACAGGTAACAAAGTTCTAACCTTTAGGGTGTAAGCAAAACTGATGATGCTACTTCCTGACCATACCTCTCAAACGGAATTTGTGCCTACCGTTCTGGCCCCTTTCCCTTTCTTCTGCCTGGGTGTGGTGCAAAGTATCAGCCACTTGAGATTCTGAGACAGAAGTTTTACACCGAGTACGGCAAGGCATCTACTGGCCTGGAGTACTTACCGCCAAACTGTGACATGAGACGAAAAAATACCATTTAAGCCACTCTCTTGCTTATAACATATTAACCTATAATATTATACTTTAGTATTCTCTTTTTATCATCAATTATTTTCCAAGTTAATATACACAAATATGGCCAATAATAACAAGGGAACAAAGGATTCTTTCTCATTAGAAGATGGGGAGGAACAAAGACAGGAGTATTTATGTATTTTTGGTTTTGCTTTCATCACAAACGCAACTAATATTATGTTAACGTATAGTTTTGTGCTCATTTTTTTCACTCTACAGTTTTCCAAGTTACAAATAAAATGCATTCAATACCTTCATTCTGCATGACAAATTACTCCAGCGTAGTGACACTCACTGGATGGAAGCTGAATTTTGCAGATACATTTTCTAGATAGTGAGAAGAGGCCTGCACCAACCATTGGTTGGTAGATCAGAGTCTTTGGGCCAAGGGATGAATAGTATGGAAGAGGCAGGAAATGCCTTTTTTAATTGAAGGGTAGTTGCTGTACAATATTATGTAAGTTACAATTGTACAATATAGTAATCCACAATTTTAAAAGTTATATTCCATTTGTAGGTATTATACAATATTGGCCTTGTGCCACACAATATATCTTTGAAACAACTGTATGCCTAATACCTAATAGTTTGTGCCTCTTACCCTACACCTATCTTGCCCCTTCCTCCTTCCCTTTCTCCTCTGGTTACCATTAGTTTGTTCTCTAGAAGTCTGCTTCTTTTTTTGTTATAGTCATTTGCTATATTTTATAGCATGTAAAACTGTATATATTTATAGCATATATAACTTACATGCTATAATTATAGTTTATATATATAATATAATTATAAGCATATATAATTTATAGATATATAAGTGTATATATTTTATATATACAGTTTGCTGTATTTTTTAGGTTCCACATATAAATGATATCATACAGTATTTGTCTTTCTCTGATTAACTTCACTTAGCTTAATACCCTCCAAGGCCATGCATGACTCTGCAAAGGGCAGCATTTCATTCTTTTTTTATGGTTGAATAATAGTCCATTGTGTGTGTAAAATAATAATATATATTGCATCTTCTTTATCCATTTACCTGTTGATGGACACTTAGGTTGCTTCCATACCTTGACACTGTAAATAATGCTTCTATGAACATCTGGATGCATGTGTTTTTTTTGAATTAGAGTTTCAGTTATTTCCAGATAGATACTCAGGAGTAGAATTGCTAGGTCATATAGTAGTTCTATTTTTAGCTTTCTGAGAGACCTCCATACGGTTTTCCACAGTGGCTGAACCAATGTACATTTCTACTGATAGCACACATTTCCACATCCTCACCATTTGTTACTTACGTTTTGTTTTTTTTTTAATGACAGTCATTCTGACAGGTGTGAGATAATATCTCACAATGGTTTTTATTTGCATTTCCCTAATGATTAGCAATGTTGAACATCTTTTCAGAGGCAGGAATCTCTCTTCTGCCTATAAGCAGCCAAGCTTGCTATTTCATGAGGTAAAGCATTAGTTAACAAGCCTTTTTCTCTATCAAACTTAAAATTAATGAAATTTCTTCTGAAACTGGTTCCCTTGCAGTCTTCATGTTCTACGTTATGATGCTTCATTGTTTTTCTCCGGTTTCATGATATTTTAATGGGAATTTGGGAGCTATATACTTGTTTTATTTATTGTCTGTCTCTCCTGCTAAAGTGGAAGATCCACTGAGGAGGAAATTCTTGTCTGTTTTGTTTTAAAGATCGTCAAATCCTAGAACAGAACCTGGTATGGGATAAGTCCTCAAAAAATATGTACTTGCTAAATAAATGAATCAATCAATGAGATAACTTAGGAACCATTAGCTTGATCTCATTTGAACCAAGACATCCCTTCTCTAAATTTTTATCTTGAATTGCCATAACACATAACGTAAACAAAGTTAGATGAAAAATATGAATTATCCAGACAATTGTGGTGTGGAGAGAGAGTAATGTTACAATTACAAAGAATGAAGACAGATTTATCTGAAACATCAAAAAAAGAAAAACTACCCACATTTTACCATATTTAGTGTATAATCACTCATGTTTTTCTGTACTGACTTTCCACTAAACATTTTACACAGAATATTGAATAAGAGTATTCCTAACCTTGCAAAACCAACATAATTTCACAGATTTCAGGTTTGGTATATTCATTTTTTTTTTCCCTTCTGCTACAGTAAAAATTCTTGAGCATGAACTCAAAAATGACCTTACACTGATTCACGCTGAATCAGTCAGTACAGCCCAACATGAGACACTTTCAAACAAACTTGGTCCCCACCTGTCTCCTAAGTCACTTGCACAGACAGAAGTACGAGGGAACAAACAGCCCTTCCAGGAATGCGCTCTGGGTTAACAGATGCTGGCTTTATCAAATGGATAAGAGGAAGTAAGTTTAAAGCTAATGGATCTTCAAAGAAGTATCTTCCTTTCTACTGCTCCTTAGAAAAAAACATCTAAAACATTAGGGAGAATGACAGACTGCAACTCAGGCTGTAGCCTATGTAACCAGAGGAAGGAAAGAAGTGAAGACAGTGTTTCTTAATCGGGAGCTCCTTAATTAAAATCATATACACATCCAGATACAGTCACCCCTAAGACACAGTGATAAAGTGTTGCACGCCTGCATGCTCAGTCGTGTTCGACTCTTTGTAGCCCCATGGACTCCCTCCAAACATCTCTGTCAATGGGATTTTCCAGGCAAGAATACTGGCCTGGGCTGCCATTTCCTTCTGCAGGGAATCTTCCTGACCCAGGGACTGAACCCACATCTCTTGCATCTACTCATTGGCAGCATTGGCAGGCGGGTTCTTTATCAGCTGAATCATGGGGGATGCCCTCCTGGTCCACACTAAACACTAAAATGCGTCAGTCTAGTACATTAATAATCGCCTTTTGTTTTCAATTTCCCAAAACACTTTGGCATTTCTTCATCAACTCTCTCTACTCAAATCCTGCTCCATTTACCAAAATAAAAGAATTAAAAGACAAACTAACATAAACCTACTCTTTTTAAATATAAAAAAATATATATATATTAAGCCCTGGATTGAATTGAAGAATTTGGGATTCAAAATGGATGGCTGCCTAGATTTGGGGCCTGGAATGTCTCATGTAATTATTTGTAGCCCATATATTCCAGTTTTATACTGAAAATGCGACTTTTCAAGCACCACATTGATAGGAGTAGGAGAAAAGCCTTTAACCAGCAGTGTTCTCCGTACAACCTTGTGTTCACTCTGCGGACAGCTCACAGTGGTGTCCATGGGTCTTCACGCAGCACTGACCCCAGGACCAATCACCCTGCTGGCTGAGTGTCTGGCTACCCCGGCAGCTCCTCTGTCTGTCCTGAGTCTCATTTCCCCATTAGCCTCAGGCCCTCAGTATGCATAGTTTGTCTATCAAAGCCAGCTCTCCAGAAATGATGAGAAGCACATTCACACAGAAGGATATTTGACAAATAGCAGTTTCGCATGTGAGGTCTTTCCAGTTGTCTCTGAATCTAAATGCATCAAAGTCAAAAACACTGAGTCTCTAAAGAAATCTCAACCAAAAATTTCAGTTTAAAAAATTCACCCTCACCCCCTGGTGCCACAGTCCCTCTCTGCTCCTCCATCTGCCCATCCCCTCACTCGGGGGAGAAGCAAGTGTTCGTGTTTGTGTTTGGAAATTGTGAAGGTGTGGTGTGCCTGTGGACAGTTGTGTGTGTGCATGTATTTAAAACACTCTGGCATAAAGGGAGGACTTTTGGGACACTTAGAATCGTGCCATGTAGAGCCACTACCTTTGTATTCTATACCACTGCAGTTTTCATAGTTGCCTGAAAAACAGTAAAGAAAATATTTGGGTAATATTCCACCTTAAGGAAGATATTGAAAGGTGATGTGAAAGTATTAATCGCTCAGTCGTGCTCGACTCTTTGCAACCCCATGGACCATAGCCTGCTAGGCTTCTCTGTCCATGGTATTATCCAGGCAAGAACACTGGAGTGAGTAAGCCATTCCCTTCTCCAGGGGATCTTCCCAACCCAGGGATCAAACCTGGGTCTCCCACACTGCTGGCAGATTCTCTACCATCTGAGCAACCAGGGAAGCTCATTGAAAGATAATGCTTATAGGTAAATGCTTATAATTCTCAAAGGATATGCTGTTCAAATTTCCTTGCAACGTCTTTTCCACCTCTTACATTCCCTGGTTTATTTTATGTCATCAGGTCTATAGCTTATGTAACACATAACAACAATTTGGTTATCTAGTGTTTTCAGTGAAATTTAAACTCACTTCTTTCAGTTGATAGCAGCTCTATTCACAACAGTCAAGACATGTAAACAACCTAAATGTCCATAGACGCATGAATGGATAATGAATATGTGGTACATACATATGGAATACTATTCAGTCATTAAAAAGAACTGAATAATGCTATTGCAGAAACATGGATGAACCTACAGATCATACTCAGTGCAGTAAGTCAGAAAAAGAAAGACAAATGTTCTATAACCTCATGTACATGTGGAATTTGAAATATGAGAGAAATGAACTTATCTATGAAATAGACTCACAGATACAGAGGACCGACTTATGGTTCCCAAGGTGGAGGGTGGTGGAGCTGGGTGGATTGGGAGTTTGGGGTTAGCATATGCAAGCAATTACATATAGAATGGATAAACACCATAGTCTTACTGCTTAGCACAGAGAACTATATTCAATGTCCTATGATGAACCATGATGGAAAAGAATTTTTTTTTTTAATGTAAACTCACTTCTCTCAGTAACAAGTTCTTGGGAAACCTAGCTTGCTCCACACATTTTAGGGGGAAAGCTGGCTTCACATGCTGTCCCCTTGACCTGTGGGGTAGTGGAGTGCTCATCAGGATGCCATCCTTCCCATCTAGACCTCCATCCTCTGCCGAGCACCCGCGTGAACACGGCGCCATGTGATTTCTGGGTGGTACCTGTGTTCAAGGGGCTTTATCAGCACAGGCAGCAGGGGAAATTCTGACACGCTGACAGAGGGAATGGAAATGCCACAGAAATTTTAAGAAGCTAAGTGAAGGACTGGCAACTCTGAGGGCCCAGTAGTTACCTCAGAATCTAAGAAGAGGCTCAATCTGCAGTCATGTTTATGATTCTCTGATTAGGTATCACAGGCAACCCAATCCCTTCTAGAATACATGTACAATACTGAGAGGTAGGTATTCAAATTGTAACCAATAACAGTGGAGGTAAATGTGTATATATATACACACACATATAGGCATAGGCTTTCCTGATTGCTCAGATGGTAAAGAATTTGCTGGTAATGCAGGAGGCCCAGGCTCGATTCCTGAGTTGGGAAGATCCCGTGGAAAAGGGGATGGCTACCCACTCCAATAGTCTTGGCTGGAGAATTCCATGGTCAGAGGAGCCTGGTGGGCTATAGTCCATGGGGTCATAAAGAGTCAGGCACAACTGAGCAACTAACACTTTCACGTTCATATTTAGGCAGAGCAGAAAGCACACAGGCAAAGGAGTTTTGGAAGAAAATCAACTTGGATGCAAATTTGTGGTCTTCCACTTGCAGGGTGAATGACCTTAATGAAAATTACCTAATTTCTATAGGGCTTAATTTCCTCATCTGGAAAATGGGCATAAAATATTTACTTCATATAGCAGCTGTGAAACATAATTGAGGAATTATTGCAAAGAACAAACCCAAACACTTACAAGCTCTCAATAAATTGCTGGGAAACAGTTACTACTGGAGCACCACCCAAGTCTGCTATAAATACCCCACTTCATTGCCCCCATGGTGCTGGTTCTAACCTCTATCATCATCACAGCTTTGGATGTGTGTGTGTGATCTGTTTCTTGTCTGTTTCTTAACTTCTGTAATTTACTCATATGTTTTTATGCCCAAGCCCTATGGTATAATCCTGGAAAGGTAAAATTAAAAAATAAGAGATACATTAATTGGATGTTTATTAATTGCCAGACATAAGTGCCTTTATATATTTTTTCTTAAGTTTTCACAAGAATATGAAAAAGTAGTTACCATTGTTATCTTCATTTAGATGAAGAGACATTCTCCAGGTTCTCGACTGTCACAAAGCATAATGAATTTCAAAGCCTGGATTCCAAACATGAGGGTCTGCGTCCAGACCCCAACTTTTGACCACCACAGTTACACTGCAGAAGCCAAAATAAAGGAAGAAAAGAAAATCCAAAGAAGGTGGCAGAGTGCCACCCAGTGATAAAGCCTTTGAACAGCAGTGAATTAACCAGAAATCTGGGAAGACGGGAGCAAATCATTCTAAGATTAGAAGGAAAAGAGAGAGAGAGAGAGACAGTACTGCCTGCGGTTGAACTGCATTTTTCATCCACTAAGAAACGGAATAATCAGTGGGAGTTATATGTTTTCAAGCAATAGCTGATCTGTTTCACTGGTTTACTTGGAATCTATACCTAGACCACTCATCAAAAGTAATTTTTAGAAGTAAATATTTTAAGAGTTTCAACATTAACAGAAAAAAAATATTTAAATGTCAACCGACTCCACTGTTCTTGCCTAGAAAATCCCATGGACAGAGGAGCCTGGTGGGCTACAGTCCATGAGGTCACAAAGAGTTGGACATGACTGAAGCAGCTTAGCATGCTGACAAAGAGATGTTCCAGGTACAACAAAGAGATGTTCCACACTGCAATCCTTTGCCCACTTCTGGGGCTGCAGGAGACACTTAAAGGGACACAGCTCATTTTCTGATCAAAAGGTTCATGAACACTCTTTGGCACTAAACTCTGGGAGGAGTTAAATATATATTGATTAATAATTAATGGATAGAAGTGTGAGTGGATCAGTGAAAATGAGGCCTATCTGACAATGCTATAAAGTGACTGAACACTGATATCCTCCCCTGCTGCTGTAAGCAGAGAAGAATCTCGCTGCTCTCTATGAGGGGGTTGTCTTCTACTCAGGTATAATCAGGAAGTTATTCTTTCAGACAAAAGGCCAGAGGCTTATAAAACTCTTGTAAGCACCATGGTCTTTTTTTAATATAGTAATTTATTTTTAATTGGAAGATAATTGCTTTACAATCCTATGTTTGCTTCTGCCACACATCAACATGAATTAGTCATAGGTATACACATGTCCCCTCCCTCTTGAACCTCCCTCCCACCTCCCACCCAATCCCAGTCCTCTATGTGGGCACAGAGTGCCAGATTTGAGCTCTCTGCATCATAACAGTAAATTCCCACCCCCTGTCTATTTTATATATGTTAGCGTATATGTTTTGAGAAGGAAATGGCAATGCATTCCAGTAGTCTTACCTGGAAAATCCCATAGATCGGGGAGCCTGGTGGGCTACAGTCCGTGGGGCTGCAAAGAGTCAGACATGATTTAGAAACTAAACAACAACAATAATGTATATGTTTCAACGCTACTCTCCCAATTTGTTCCATCCTCAAAACTGAGGTATATATATATATGCAATGGAATACTACTCAGCCATAAAAAGAACACATTTGTCAGCTCCAATGAGGTGGATGAACCTAGAGCCTATTGTACAGAGTGAGGCAAATCAGAAAGAGAAAAACAAATATTATATATTGACACATATATATGGAACCTAGAAAGATGCTATCGATGAACGTATATGCAGGGAAAAAATGGACACAGAGACATGATGGACAAGACTTTTGGACACCATCCCTTTTTTAAAAAAAGTGTTTATTAATTCAGTTTGGCTGTGCCAGGTCTTAGCTGTGGCATTCGGGATCTTAGTTGTGGCTTGCAGAATCTGTTTGGTAGTGGCATGTGGCATCTAGTTTCCTGGCCAGGGGTTAAACCCAGGTCCCCTGCATTGGGAGTGCAGAGTGCCAATGGATCACCTGGGATGTCCCTAAGCACATGGTCTTAGGACAGGCCACAGTGTGCATGGGGAATGTGAGCATGAAAGAGCCGGCACAACATCAAAACCAAAACCAATACAATATTGCAAAGTAATTAGCCTCCAATTAAAATAAATAAATTTAAATTTAAAAAAATAAAATATAAGATGGATGGTATGACATTACACATGCAGAGAATGCTAGATAACAAAGTGTATTAAGCAATATGCAGCTTTTGTGTTATTCCCCTTATTATAGGTAGACACTCACGATTTCTGAGAAGTACTATTATATATTAATAGAAATAAAGCAAATCCAGTTAAAAAAACAAACAAACCAAAACCAGAGAAGGACCTCCTAGACAATATGTAACTAATGGCAGGCATTTAAGAAAAAGCAGTGATCCTGAGAAATCTAGTGAAATGGAGAAAATACATACAGCTACATAATCACTTTAGTAAAGCTGCCACAGGACCACAACACCAGGAAACCGTCTGAAGAGGGGAAGCCAAGCCTAAAGGCTCTAACTGCATCACAACAGTCTATTTCCTTCCCCACCCCCCAGTGTGTTCACTTACACCCTATGATCCACACGTCCTGCATCTAAGCAGGCTTTTCTTCACTGCGCCAGCGAGTATGCAGGATGGAATCACTGACATTTCCAAGTCTAATCATTATCAGTTCATCTTTCCAGTGGCCGATAAGAAGCATAATTAAGGAGAACCTGAATCCATGTGGATGGACCCTAGATGATGATCAAGCCTTGCATGCCCAGGTGAGGTAAGTGATGTGTCAGAGATCTCTGCCCTAGGGAGTTCATCCTTGTCAGTAGCAGTCAGTTCTCAAGAATGCAGCACTTACTGTGTGTCTGAAATGTTAAGTGCTTTCCCCGAATAGTTCTCATTCTATATAACATAAACCTTTTCACTTAATTATTAAAGACAAAGAAACCAAAGCTCAGAGTTGGTAGGTAACTTGAGCTTTGGTGAGCTGAGGCACCCAGCTAGTAAATGTGAAAGTCTCAAAGACACCAACAGAATAGGCATTTATCGAACAGGGAGTTAGTAAATGCAGAAAGCAAAATACAAGGGCCAGGGGACTTCCCTGATGGTCCAGTGGCCAAGACTCCGTGCTTCCAGTTCAGGGGGCCCAGGTTTGATCCCTGGTTAAGGAACTAGATCCTGCATGCCCCAGCTAAAATTTAGAGTTGGATTCTGCATACTCCAACTAAGACCCAGTGCAGCCAAATAAATAAATAAATAATACTTTAAAAATACAAGGACAGAACATACAGACTCTAAAGGGGAAGACAAAGAAGGAAAGGGAGTCTGAAATGATGTATCACAGACTGTTTACTGATAAAGTAAGCACGGGAGTAGAATACAGGGAAGCTACAGGAAGAAATATCCAACATGTCCAGAAATTGGGTTCAGGATTGGGAACACATGTACACCCGTGGCGGATTCATGCTGATGTATTGCAAAACCCATACAGTATTGTAAAGTAAAATAAAGTAAAATATATATATATATATATCTAAGATTTCAAGTAAATTTTTATAAAAAACTGGATTACCATCCAATAAGGATACATTCTCCAAGGATAATATTAATTATGATACTTTAAAGGGAAAAAAAATGTTAAGCTAAGCCATGCAGCTACAAATTCAATTCTTGAACTAGCTAAATAAAAAAATCAAACAAAAGTTAGTCAGTCGTATCAGACTCTTTGAGATCCCAAGGAATGTAGACTGCCAGAGTTCTCTGTCCATGGGATTCTGATGCAAGAATACTGGAGTGGGTTGCTATTTCCGTCTCCAGAGAATCTTCCCATCCCAGGGATTGAACCCAGGTCTCCTGCATTGCAGGCAGATTCTCCATCTATCGCAGAAGTGATAAGCCAATTATTTGCAAGGTTATTTGATTAATGACCACATTATCTATTCTCCTATATATTCCAAGGTTATTGGAACAAGTTGACTTCTTATTACTGGTTTCTTCTGTTTTGTTTGGCAAGTCACTGTACCAGGTACCCACAGACGTGTTTGGCACATAATTGGAGCTTCATAGTTATTTATTGAACTAATGATTGACAGAGCTATACAGACCTTTTGAAGAAAGAACACATACAACCTCAACTACTTCAATACGCCTATTTCAAGCTGAGGTTATATGTGTTCTTTTGCCAAAAGGTTTGTGATGTTCATCTGACTTTTTGTGAGCTTATCAGCCGATGGTACTGGTAACCTCTACATTCAATATTTAATAATCACCCCAATCTTCATGTGATTGTCTCTGCAAATGCTTCTGCAAACTAGTTTTTTCAGTTTTTTTGTTTGGGGTTTTTTGTTTGTTTGCTTTTTAGCTGCACTAGGTCTTCACTGCTTTTGCACAGGCTTTCTCTAGTTGCAGAGCTTGGGCTTCTCACTGCAGTGCTTTCTCTGGTTGTGAGCATGGGCTCCAGGCATGTGGGCTTCAGTAGTTACAGCTCATGGACCTGGCATAGATGTTCTGCAGCATGTGTGATCTTCCTGGACCAGGGATTGAACCCATGTTCCCTCTACTGGCAGGCAGATTCTTATCCACTGCACTACCTGGGAAGTCCAAACCAGCTTTGTTTAAAATGGTGTCCTGAGTGATTGGTTTTGCTATCTTTGTGCTCTATTTTTAAGACGGGGCGGGGGATGGGGGTGGGGATTCTGGAAGATTCAAACCTCACTGCACTCACCATCATCTCAGATTTCCCACATGTGTTTAAATTTTGGCATGCCCTTCTAATATTCAGCCCTATTTCTCCATATATCGTGTGTTATATATCCCATCTTACATAGACTTTAAAAGTAGTCAGTGGAAAATTTTTAAACAATAACAATAGCCATCTTTGTTATCTAGTAGTTTACCTGTATTAAGTCCTTACCATGTGACAGACTGTTAAGTGTCTTCCGTGCATTAACTCAGGTCTATATCAAGAGGGCCATAAAAAGGCAAAATGTAACAGAGCATTCTAAAGCAATTAGCTTGGAACAAAGAAAAGTCATTAGGAAAACACAGATACTGGGCTTAGAGGGAAGTATGCCAAGACTTTGGTTCACAGAGAAAGAGAAATAGGGCAAGTGAATGACTTTAAGTACATTCTGCACTTGGATTTCAAGTGAGGTTTCAAGATGGTTAATGTTTGGCCTCTAACATTAATACTCTTTAATAGACACTTTGAACATGGGTATTGAATGATGAAAATAAACAGATACTTCTCTGATATCTCTGTCTTTAGAATAAAGCTCCCATAACTAAAACTTCTGCCAAGTAGGCTAAAAAGTATTGTACAAAGGATATTCCAACTCCCTCTGATGCAGCCCCAAGACTGAATCAAATCCTTCTCCACCAGAAATTGAGAATCTCTTCAAGGACCTTGAAGTGCTCTGTTCAAATGTGAGAATCCTTGAGAGGAAAGTATAATCTATATACTTAGAAAGGGAATCCTGACAATAATATGAACAGAATCAATTTGCAAATCTATCCATATACAAATATTGAATAAACTTATTTGTGACATATTTTTTGAGGATATAATATGAATATTACTTAATAACTTGACTTATCATATAACCTTCTGAGCTTTCCTTCGCTATTACTGAATGCCCAAAGTTTTACTAGCTCATGATCTTTTCCTTCTTGATGAGCGCCTCAGAGCTACTCATTTTGAGGTTCTGGTCAGGTAAGTTTTACTCAAGAACATAACTCTGACACAAGTGAGCAACTGAACTGAAATGAACTGATAACTCCTTTTATTGGTTTTGTGCTGAAGGAGAGATGTAAAAAATGAAATCTGCATTAGATATTGATCTCACAGTTAATTAACTTCTATCCTGAAGTTAATATCTCCCTAATTAATGATGTGCATCATTGCAAAGAAAGATGTTCTCTGTAATAGATGTGTATTTGATTCTTTACCTTTTTACTCTAAGGGAAGAATGTGGTAAATGTTAAATTCCTTTTCTCTAGCTTTCAAAGATTACCCCTAATGTCATTCCTCATGTCAATTTTTAAAGTTAACAACTTATTTCTTCACTTAAGTCTGAACATATTCAGTGGGCTATATATCAAGAGATGTAGAGACCCAAGGTCTTCTGGTCTTTTTGTAACAAATTCTTTTTCCTTCTAAGGGTTACCTGGATTTCTACTCTATTTTTCTGAAACTTAATGTGATTTATAAAAACACATTATAATTCACTTTTTTCTGTCTTCTCAAGAGCTTAAGTTATTAATGTTTCAAACCTGTTACTCATAGACTTAATGAGGAAAAACATCACTAATTTTTTAATAACCATTAGTTATGAAAATGTCCAAACTATTTGTATTTTTGAGATAGTCAACAAAATATTTAAGTTGAAAAATCCCAATAATTTTAACTAGTGACTCTCAATGGACTATAAGTGTTATTTACTGCTTTTGGCAGCCAAAAAAAGAAAAGAGAAAGAGATTAAGTCTTTTTAAGACACTTGTTTTGTTTGTTTTTGAGTTCAACAGGCTATGAAACCCTTGAATCAGTCTCAAGATATGGAATCTTGTCACACCTGGATTTTTAAATACTGAACATCATTGACTATTGTGGATTAAAGGTGTATTCACAATATCAAGAAGTGATACAGAAAATGAACATGGTAAATCGTCTCCAACTATGTAATACCAAGGACAGCCTGAGGGGTCAGATGACTTCAGACTTCAAAATGAATTTGCTTACTTTCTGTAATCATTTAGTGCATATGTAACTTGAAACACTACATGATTTCTAGATAAACAGTATTTTTGGGGAGATTTCACTTATCAAATTTTGCTTATTCAGGATACCAGAATTTTAAAGGACGTGTAGGCTACTTCACAGCTGTATATCAATTGACAATGCCTGAAACTCCAATACTTTGGCCACCTGAGGCACAGAGGTGACTCATTGGAAGACTCTGATGCTGGGAAAGATTGAGGGCAGGAGAGGGGACAGCAGAGGATGAGATGGTTAGATAGCATCACTGACTCAATGGACATTGGTTTGGGTGGACTCCAGGAGTTGGTGATGGACAGGGCGGCCTGGCGTGCTGCAGTCCATGGGGTCGTAAAGAGTTGGACATGACTGAGCGACTACACTGAACTGAATGGGTTGTGAACCAGCACAATGAAATTAGTCAGAAACCATACTACCTGTTAGTTTTTACAGCACTGTATTTCAGAACTACAGATAATTTACAGGAGCTATGATCTGAATTGTTGTATTATCATGTGGGGATCTGGTAGAAACCCATGCCTATGAAAATGTTTTTATCTTAAAATAGAGAAAATTTCCCTTCTCTCATTTTTCACATTTGATTACCTTTCCAATATAGGTATCTAAATACTCCATGTATTTCTGGTACTTTAGAAATTCCTTTGTATCAAGTACCTAAATCATTGCTACATAATATCAGCATTTCTTTCCTCTATTCTAAAAGTTCAGCATAAATCATTGCTACATTATATCAGCATTTCTTTCCTCTACTCTAAAAGTTCAGCTTTTAAATAGAGACATTATATTTATACAGAGACATTCAACTCCTGCATTCAACTCCTGGCTCCAATCCTTTCCTAGATTTGTGAACTATCATAATTATTTAACCTCCCTAATCTTTAGAGCTTTCATCATTGTAATAGGCATAATGTTTGCTCTTAACTCATAAAAATATTATGAGGATTTGATGACATTATCCATATAGAGGTTTTAGCTTGGTATTTGGTATATGATAAATTCTCAAAAATTTTAGCTATTGGTCATCCAGTTCTGTTCAATTCAGTAACTCAGTAGTGTTCGACTCTTTGTGACCCATGGACTGCACCACGTCAGGCTTCCCTATCCATTGCCAATTCCCAGAGCTTGCTCAAACTCATGTCCATTGAGTCGGTGATGCCATCCAACCATCTCATCCTCTGTCATCCCCTTCTCCTCATGCCTCAATCTTTTCCAGCATCAGGGTCTTTTCCAATGAGTCAGTTCTTTGCATCAGGTGGCCGAAGTACTGGAGATTCAGCTACAGCATCAGTCTTTCCAATGAATATTCAGGACTGATTTCCTTCAGAATTGACTGGTTAAATCTCCCTGCAGTCCAAGGGACTCTCAAGAGTCTTCTCCAACACCACAGTTCAAAAGCATCAATTCTTTGGCACTCAGCTTTCTTTATAGTCCAACTCTCACATCCCTACATGACTACTGGAAAAACCATAGCTTTGAATAGATGGGCCCTTTGTTGGCAAAGTAATGTCTCTGCTTTTTAATATGCTGTCTAGGTTGGTCATAGCTTTCCTTCCAAGGAGCAAGTGTCTTTTAACATCAAGGCTGCAGTTTCCATCTGCAGTGATTTGGGAGCCCAAGAAAATAGTGTGTGACTGTTTCCATTGTTTCCCCATCTATTTGCCATGGAGTGATGGGACCAGATGCCAAGATCTTAGCTTTTTAAATGCTGGATTTTAAACCAGCTTTTTCACTCATATTAACTGATCTTATTTTCTCACCAAATTGGTGGGAGAGAGTCATTTTCCTCTGCACGTTTTGACAAAAAATACAACTTCCAGAGTGAATCTGAGTTCAAAAGCGCTCTGCAGTTCACAGAAACACGGGTAGCATCATTGAATGGTCCTTCCGACTGCATTCCTCCATAATTTTTTTTCAGAAGAAAGTTGCCGCTATGATGCAGACTATACACATACAAGGAAAAGTAAACACAAAAAGCCAAGATCACTGGATGCTTGCTTTTAAATATTAGCTGTGTGAAGGTGGAGGGGAGAACAGGGATGGACTGGGAGTTTGGGGTTGGCAGATGCAAACTATTATATTTAGGATAGATAAACAACAAGGTTAAGTTTACTGTATAACACAGGGAACTATATTCAATATCTTTGATAAATCATCATGTAAAGGTATGAAAAAAATGTATATATGTATGTATAACTGAATCACTTTGCTGTATGGCAGAAATTAACACAATGTTGTAAATCAAGTATACTGCAGCAAAATAAATTTTTAAAAAATATTAGTTGTGTAAAACAAAACTTGACTTCTCATTTTGTTTTTAAACTACTGTGAGTGTTAGTTGTTCAGTCATGTCTGATTCTGTGAACCCACGGACTGTAGCCTGCCAGGCTCCTCTGTCCATGGAATTCTCCAGGCAAGAATACTGGAGTAGATTGCCATTCTCCTCTCCAGAAGATCTTCCTGACTCTACAATCATTTACAAATTAAATTAATCCATAAATACATACTTAGAGTCTAATTAATTCACACAACTAAAACTAATATCAAAATGATAATGAAGAAGGAAATTCTACTCTTGAATTTATGGATCTCATGAGATGTAAGTTTTATGTTTTTAAGGTTTTCAAAATCTTATACCCCAAATTCTCCAATTTCTATTCCTTGGGTAAGAGTCTGAAAATGAAAGTCTTGTAAAGGTTCATTGATTCTGCTATGCAATGAGACATTTTCATTCTAAATTAATCCACCTCCCTCTCTACCCAACAATTTCCCCTCCCCGAGAATTATCCTTCTTGATCATAATGTAATATAAATTTGCTGAAAATAATACAGTCTTCAAATTTTAGAGGAAAGGGGATTATAGAGAACATGTGATTTAAAACTGTAATATTAAAGATTCTGAAGCTAAAACACTGAAATTATGAATGGCCGAATCAAAGTCACAGAAGTGAAACAATCAAATTTAGATTTCAGTTTCTTGATGCAGTCAATATTTCTTCCAAAGCTACTCAGATAAGACAGTGTTAGACCTGCAAGAGATTTTCCTCCGTAGAGGAATTTGCAGTATCGATGAAAAGAAAAGACACACATAGGTAAAGTTGTTTAGTTAGTTATGACAAGCTCTCCATTATAGAACATTACTACAGTGATAAATGCATGCATATATCAAGGATGTTACTACTAAGAGTAGAAATGGCATACCAAAAATAATAATAATGATGTGGCATAAAATACAAATTCCATATCTATGAGCATCTTGAAATACAAAAGTAAAAGAATTGAGTAATGATTAAAGTTGGAGGGAAAACAGATAACCATGTAGAATGAGGGATCCAACTCATTCCCCCTGCAGTGGAAGCATGGACTCTTAACCATTGGACCACCAGGAAGTCTCTATAGTGCCTTTATTCAACTCCTTTTGCATGAGTTCTCACTCACTAAGTCCTGTCCGACTCTAAAATCCCATGGAATGTAGTCTGCCAAGCTTCTCTGTCCATGGGATTTTTCAGGCAAGAATACTGGAGTGGGTGGCCATTTTCTTCCTCCTGAGTTGGGAAGGGGATCTTCCCAACCCAGGAATCAAAACTGCATCTCATGCTGAGTCATCAGAGGTGCCAATTGCCCCAAAAAAACCCAATGACAGGGAGCAGAGGCCACCTCCCCTCTTACTCAGAAAAGATCCCTTGCAGCTTCTAGATACAAGAACTTAGCTCTCCTTTAAATGTTGCCTAAGGATTTGGGGGAAAAAAAAAAAAAAAAAAAACATAGGATTATGATTCTCTGACAATGTGCCAACTCATTTGCAGCCACATGATTATTGGAACAAATTGACAAGAAACACTAAATGTCTCCATTACCAGTAAAAGTGTAAAAAGTATGAGAAACTTGTCACCTTCAAGTGGCTCAATCATTTAAGCATTCCAGTAAATGTTTTCTCAAAATGTTACACTGAAGATCTCTAACTTCCTCTGACAGCCTGACATGTATCCGCCATCAATTAATTTCTCTGAACTATTCTTGAATCTCTCTTTTTAACAACATCATCTTTCTGGGAAAAGGCTTTTAAGTGTTTATAATCCCTTTCAAGTGTGAAAGGCAACCCTTATTCTAGTAATTAGAGATCAAATAAAGAGATCTGAAGTTACTGTATGCACATCCTTCACACTGTTTTAGACTTCAATCATCTCCCTTCTCTGCTTTTATCTTCTGAGATTAGATTTCTTTTTTTTCTTTTTTTTTGTGCATCATTATATGAGAATTGGTCAATCCCATTTCATCTGCAACTCTATTGAGATAGCCAATATCTTTTAAAAATATAATCACTAACTGGAAAACCTAAAATCTATGAAAATCTCTTTGGAGACAAAAGCATTTTAAAAACTCTAAGTAATAAAATGTCCAGAAACACTCAAAGTACCTACTACTCATGTTTCCTGTTTTGCTTTGTTTTTTGAATATTGGATAGGAAGCTGACAAAGAGTTGAAGTAGAGTAAGCTAAGCTGGAATGGAGCCATCTACTTGTAGGAATTATTTTCTCATCCTCAAAGAATCATTTTGTCTACATATGATACTGACCACTCTGCTGCTCCAGTATGACAACATTGGTAACAACTTCTCCTAGTATTTTATGAGTACCTGAATGAAAATTCATCTTGAAAGCACAAAAGGCAACATTAATGATGAATATAATATTGATAGGATTACTGTGTGCTGTAGCATTAATTTCAGTTTAATATAAAATTACTATCAAGTGTATTAATTCTATGTCCCTTTTCCCCAATGGGAGTATCGCATTGAGACAGAAAACAAACTTACGGTTACCAAAAGGGAAGCAGGGAGCAGATAAATTAGGAGTTTGGGATTAGCATATGCATACTACTGTATGTCCCTGGAGGAGGAAATGGCAACCCACTCCAGTATTCTTGCCTAGAAAATTCCATGAACAGAGGAGCCTGGTGGGCTATAGTCCATGGGGTTGCAAATAGTTGGACACGACTGAACACAGATGCACTACTATATGTAAAAGAGATAATCACCAAGGACCTACTATATAGCACAGGGAAAATAGTATCTTGCAATAACTTGTAATGGAAACTGTGAAAAACAATATATATATATATATATATATATACACACAAACACACACATTTAACTGAATCACTTTGCTGCACACTTGAAGTTAACAAAATATTGCAAGTTAACTACACTTCAATAAAAAATGATACAGTTAAATATAGCATTGATTTTATCACCAGAACTTTCAGGAAATATTTATAGAATCATCAGGCAGAGCTGAGGGCCTGATGTATTATAGAGATTCCTTAAATATGTTTGAATGAGCAAATGAGCACTTCCAGGTAAGCACAACACCTATTCAGTACAGGCATAATAAATAAAATTTCATTTGAGTAATTAAACAATTAAATGTTTCAAACACTAATCTGAGACTTCCACTGTATAATCATAATTTGGAAAACTCAGCAGTGGCCACAGGACTGGAAAAGGTCAGTTTTCATTCCAATTCCAAAGAAAGGCAATGCAAAAGAATGCTCCAATTACCGCACAATTGCACTCATCTCACATGCTAGTAAAGTAATGCTCAAAATCCTCCAAGCCAGGCTTCAGCAATACGTGAACCGTGAACTCCCTGATGTTCAAGCTGGCTTTAGAAAAGGCAGAGGAACCAGAGATCAAATTGCCAACATCCGCTGGATCATGGAAAAAGCAAGAGAGTTCCAGAAAAACATCTACTTCTGCTTTATCGACTATGCCAAAGCCTTTGACTGTGTGGATCACAATAAACTGTGGAAAATTCTGAAAGAGATGGGAATACCAGACCACCTAACCTGCCTCTTGAGAAATCTGTATGCAGGTCAGGAAGCAACAGTTAGGACTGGACATGGAACTGAAACTCCAGTACTTTGGCCACCTCATGCGAAGAGTTGACTCATTGGAAAAGACTCTGATGCTGGGAGGGATTGGGGGCAGGAGGAGAAGGGGACGACCGAGGATGAGATGGCTGGATGGCATCACTGACTCGATGGATGTGAGTCTGAGTGAACTCCGAGAGATGGTGATGAACAGGGAGGCCTGGCGTGCTGCGATTCATGGGGTCGCAAAGAGTCGGACACGACTGAGCGACTGAACTGAACTGAACTGAATCTGAGACATTAAATTGGTCAAAAAAGGTGCCTATTCTCAAAAGAGAGGTTAATATTATTGATATTGAAAATATCTTTCCACCAGATACTAACTAACCCAATACAGAGAGAAAAAAAATCAATTATCTTCATAGCTACCCACAGAAACCCATAGCTACCCATAGCTACCCAAAGAGATGCTTTTGAACTGTGATGTTGGAGAAGAAACTTGAGAGTCTGTTGGACTGCAAGGAGATCCAACCAGTCCATCCTAAAGGAAACTAGTCCTGAATATTCATTGAAGGACAGATGCTAACTCATAGAAAGGTATCATATGTGTTTAACACTTGTTCTGCTAGATCATTATAACTAAACTAGGGACCACCTAGAGGGCTGAATATATAGAGGGTAAAATATATGGTCTCTTTTTTTGCTTCTTGATAAAATATATGATCACAGAAATTGTGATCAAATCTTTTTTATTGTTTTCCTGGTTCCTCTGAGTTTTAACAAATACCATGCAAATCTAGTTAAGTCTTTTCAGGAGTCTTTAAGGCATATTTATAACTAGTTTCAATATAATTTTAATTGTCTTCCAAAGCAAGGAAAGCACTAATGATTACTTTTGGTCATGCATCAATGCATGAAGTACCAACTGTGTGCCAACTTCTCCAAGAACGACAAGTCACTCACAGCCATGGTCAATCAATTTTGTTTCTAATGTCAATATTTGGGGAAAAATTTAAACAATATTAAATTGTCTAAATAAATGCTATTTAACTGAATCTGTGCAACCATTAATACTTAAAATTTATTCAGATAAATAATTCTTCGTGTCTGACTATAACCCCATGGACTCTAGCCCACCAGGCTCCTGTGTCCATGGAATTCTCCAGACAAGAATATTGGAGTGGGTAGCCATTCCCTACTCCAGGGGATCTTCCCAACCCAGGGATTAAACCCGGGTCTCCTGCATTGCAGGAAAATTCTTTACCATCTGAGTTATCAGGGAAGTCCAACACTCGAGGCCATATATGTAAAGAAAGCAAAATACGTATTATGAATAGATAGCAAAAGGCATATATTCATGGATTAAAAGTAAAAATTTTCAAAAATATTTTCAGCTTTTGTTGCCTCTTAGCAGTACACTTAGTGAACTGCTTTACTGTTTTCATTATTTTTCCATATTTTCAATAAATATTTATTCGACACTTAGCATATGTCCAAAGGGCTTCCTCAGAAGCTCAGTGGTAAAGAATCTGCCTGCAATGCAGGAGACTCAGGAGACGTGGAGTCCATCTCTGAATCAGAAAGATCCCCTGGAGGAGGAAATGACAATCCATGACAGTATCAACTAAACAATCTACATTCAACAGTTTCGTTGTTTACTATCACTAATCGCGTCCAACTCTTTTGTGACCTGATTGATGATAGCCCACCAGGCTCCTCAGTCCATGGAATTTCCCAGGCAAGAATACTGGAGAGGGTAGATATTTCCTTCTCCAGGGGATCTTCCTGACCCAGGGATCAAATCACTGTCTCCTGCATTGGCAGGAGGTTGCTTTACTCCTGAGCCACCAGGGACGCCCATTCAACAAGTGACCAATGACAAATTCTGCAGGAAAGCTAAAATTTATTTTAAAATAAAAGATAGAGACAATTTCTTAACAATTATCCTAGTGATCTGAATTCCATTCTCAGCTCTGCAAAGGGACCTCATCGTTTCATGTTAGATGAATCACTTAATCTTTCTAAAGTGCCAACAATCCAAATATCTTGACAGTAATTATATGTTAGGTCCCAGAGGAAATTTGTGGGGATTAACTTAAGTTTCTTTCTCTGCCAAAATGAACAGGAGAGATGAGGAAAATGTCTTCACTTATTATTTTATGTAAAAGATAAACAAAGAAGGGAATTTATTTTTTCTAAGAACATTTCAGTTTAAAAGTAAAATTCAATTTTTTCAACATTTTCAAAGTTCATGTAAAATTCCATGGACCTTAATCTTTTCCTGATTAGTATTTGCATGAAAAATATAGATGATTTTCTGGTATATGTTAAGGCAAATCTTTTCTCACCTTATTAGGTCGAATCAAAGGAAGATTTTAATTTCTTTCTCTTCAATGTTAATTCAGCATTTCTCAAGTATGGTGATTTCTAAGGGGGGAATATCATAATTAAATATTCCTCTGCCACAATTAATATTTAAGATCCAGTTAAACTAACGGCAATACAATATTATTCAGCCATAACAAAAGAATGGAATTGTGCCATTTGCAAAGACGAGGATGGACCTAGAGTCTGTCATACAGAATGAAGTAAGTCAAAGAGAAAAACTAATATCATATATTAATATATATGTGGAATGCAGAAATATGGCTAAGATGAACGTATTCGCAAAGCAGAAATAGTGACGCAGACATAGAGAATAAATGTATGGACACCAAGTGGGGAGAGGGATGAACTGGGAAATTGGGATTGACATATTTACACTATTGATACTATGTATAAAATAGATAACTAACAAGAACCTTCTCAATAGCTCAGGGAACTCTACTCAGGGCTCTGTGGTAACCTAAATGGGAAGGAAATCCAAAAAAAGAGGAGATATATGTATATGTATAGCTGATTCACTTTTGCTGTACAGTAAAAATTAACACAACATTGTAAAGCAAGTTTATTCCTTTGAAAATTTATTAAAAGTTTATTACAGAGAAAAAAACATAATTCTAATAGTGTATTTTAGGCTTGTATAGGTAAACTAGAATTATGACATAAAGTATGCATATATATATATATGTTAAAATAAATATTTTCAAATATATGCCTTGCATAAATATGTTAAATTTGGAAAAAAAAAAAAAAAAAAACATTCATCAGTTTTCTGCTGAATAGACTCCAACATGTTTTGCAGAGGATGGTGGTGGTGGTGGTGGTTTAGTCCCCAAGTTGTGCCTGACTCTTGCGACCCCATGGACTATAGCCTGCCAGGCTCCTCTGTCCATGAGATTTCCCAGGCAAGGATATTGGAGTGAGTTGCCATTCCCTTTTTTGGAAAGGATAGGGCTCTATTTTAGATATATTTACTTCACTTTATTAAGGAAAAACTTGAAGTCTCTAGAATTTAACTGTCCTGTCCAAAATCATATTGCTGTTAGTTTCATGGCATGTATATCTATAAAAAAAATCCCTGAAGACAGGTGTCCTGTCCGACACCCAACATGAGTAAATAGAGGTTGGTGACTCTTGAGAAGCCCATCTCAGTGTCTGATTCCTTTCACTTGATAGTCTGCTGTCCTTTTCACTGGCTCTGAAAGGAAGGAAAGTGAGTTCAGGTAATATTTTTGTCATACTCTCTAAATATGATTTGGGGCTTTCCTGGTGGCTCAGATGGTAAAGAATTTGCTGGCAATGCAGGAAACCCAGGTTCAATCCCCAGGTTCTGAAGATCCCATGGAGAAAGTAATGGTGATCCATATTCTTCCCTGGAAAATCCCATGAAGGAGCCTGGGTTACAGTTCATGGAGTCACAGAGAGTCAGAAATGACTGAGCAGCTTCAAAGGTATATGCAATTTTTGTGTTTGCTTTCATTCTATTTTATCGAAGTAGAGTTGATTTACAATGTCGTGTTCATTTAAGGTATACAACAGTGATTTGGTATATATACATACACACACATGATTATATATTCAGTGTGTGTGTGTATATATATATATATGGGCTCCCCTAGTGGCCCCAACAGTAAAGAATCTGCCTGCAATGCAGGAGACCTGGGTTTCATCCTTGGGTTGGGAATATGTCCTGGATGAGGGCATGGCAATCCACTCCAGTATTTTTGCCTGGAGAATCCCATGGACCTAAGAGCCTGGCAGGCTACAGTTCAGAGGGTTGCACAGAGTCTGCCATGACTGAAGTGATTTAGCATGCACAATGTGTGTATACACACACACACACACACACACTTTTTCAGGTTCTTTTCCTTTAGAGATTATTACAAAATATTGGGCATAGTTCTCTGTTATTTCTTTTACATATGTGTGCATGTTAAGTTGCTTCAGTTGTGTCTGACTCTTTGTGACCCTAGGACTGTAGCAAGCCAGGCTCTTCTGTCCATGGGATTCTCCAGGCAACAATACTGGAGTGGGTTGCCATTAGCTCCTCCAGGGAATCTTCCCAATACAGTGATCAAATCCACATCTCTTTGTCTCCTGAATTGGCAAGCAGGTTCTTCACCACTAGCGCCACCTGGGAAGCCTATTTTATATATAGTAGTGGGTAAATGTGAATTTCAAACTTCCAATTTATCCTTCCCAGGCATATACAATTTTAAAAACAGGGGCCATAGATTTAGGCATAGCTCTGATTGTATTTAGGTATAGTCCTGATTAAGATAGAAGGGAAAAAAATTTTAAAACTTCAACTCAGTGTTCAAATTCTGAACTTCTGAGAGATTATTCTGTCCTGAAAGTCATTATTTCTGCAAGTAAATAAATGAGGGAGTTAAATATGGTGGAGAAATTCAAAGACAAAGAGGAAAGAAAGTAATTTATGCAAGAGAACCATTATGCCATGGTCATGAATATATAACTATCTAGTTAATATCTACCTTGAAGATCCATTATCCTAAGTTGAAGTGCATCTTTCAATTTATGGATTTTTCTAATTTAGAAAAACAATAAAGTGGAAGTTCTCCTCTAAGATGTTGGATCTGACTTGCCCATAGTCAGCTCTCTAGTTTTATCTTTATCCTTGTCCTATTCAAACTGGATGCTAGGTTATACGGAATTGCTCACAGGTCTCCTCACAGCTTGACTTTTCTCATTGATGCCATGCCCACTCTTTAACTCACATTCCCTTCCCCTTTCCTATAGCCTTCCTCTTTCTCTTGCTTATTTGTGTTAACTTGTACTTGAAGCTACCAGTACAGATACTTATTCAATTTAGATATCAGGTCACCCAGGAGTCCTCCATCATTTTTCTGCTGCTTCCTATACCACTGCAATCTATGTTGGGTACCCTTTTTTTCCCCCTTTGGCTGAGATGGATCTTCACTGCTACACACACATTGTCTCTAGTTGTGGTGAGCAGGGGCTACTCTCCAGTTATGGTGCACAGGCTTCTTGTTGCAGAGCATGGGCTCTGGGGTGCGGGGCTTCAGTGGTTTTTGGCTTTTGGGCTTAGCTGTCCTGTAGCATGTGGGATCTTAATCCCCTGACCAGGGAATGAACCTGTGCCCCCCATATTGGGAGTGTGGATTCTTAACCACTGGACAGCCAGAGAAATCCCTCAGGCACCCTTTTCAAAGCCCCTAAAATCTCCTTTGCTTTTCTCTGTCATCATATTTGGTGGCTTTACAGCTATGTGGCAGTGTCCCTTATTAACCTTGACCTCCTGAGCACAGGCATTATATTTTTCATCGTTGCTACATGGATGCCAAGCTCAATACCTGACAGGTAGTGGGTAGGGATAAGATATTTGCTAAAACAATACTTTGGAGCATCAATAAATCGGCCTCTAAAAGAACACAATTAAGTTACAGAGGTAGGGGTTATGCTGAGGGAAGAAAGGTGAATCAGCACTACCAGAATGATATGATTTGAGAAAAAAGTGTTCCCCAAAAGTCTCTTTCCTTATAATATTAGTATTACAAGGTTTTTTTTTTTCTGTAGAATCAGGCATTCAAAAAGCACCAGTTAAAATGCAAATGGGTTGCCCACAAGGCATTAATATATCAATTCATTAACATCCACTCTCAAATAACAGAGTATGCTTGAGTTTAAAGAAATGGGTCTCGAAATAGCTAAGTTTAGATTATATAATTTACCCAGGCATAAGCTATTGCCCCAGGGGGAAAAGAGTGGTGGGTTGCTCAGCAAAGGCTAAGTAGGAAAGTTTAATGGGGAAGCCATGAAAATAAATGTCAATTTCAAGAGTATGTTTAAACTTGACTGTAGAGAAAGCAACCAGAATTTTGAAATCATGAGCAAAGAGTGAGGAATACTGTCCTAGAGGGACAAAGAAGGTGTAGGGGAGAGCATTTTAATAATAAAGTTAAAAGAATTAAAGAATGGTGGTCCAAAATCTCAATGCAGCAAATAGGAGTTTTCAATTTTCCTTCTGTTCTTTCTCATCACCCTTTCATATTCACTTCCTGATGCAACACAAGTGATCACAGAAACACTGTCAGCTTGTGTCACAGAGTAGCCTGCCTGTTCAGCTTACCCATCAGAGGCCTCTGCTTCATGTCAGCATTTGAGACTTGCTATGAAATAATACAGGAGTGCCAACCTCTGGATTCCGGGCTTCTTGCCAGCTACTCCCTTGTCCTTCTCCATCTACAACAACAATGAGGATCCATCTGCTGCCCCTGTCCTTGTTACTTTCCTTTCCCTCATTTTCTTCCAGCTTATAGCATGTCCTCAAGCGAAAAAAAAAAAAAAGATTTATAATCACTGGCTATACTCTTTCTTCTACAACTAAAAACTACGATTTAGAATGTTGTAGAATGTAAGATTTCCTTTTACCTGAGTAACAATGATCATACATGGTGAGGTGAACATCAAAGGGTAGGACAAATTGGGAGATTAGGGTTGACATATATACACTAACATGTGTAAAACAGCTAATGGGAACTTGCTGTAAAGCAGAGGGTGCTCAGCTCAGCTCTGTGATGACCTAAAGGGGTGGGATCCAGGATGGGTGAGAGGTCCCAGAGGGAAGAGATATACGTACACATATGACTGATTCACTTCATTGTACAGTAGAAACTAACACAACATTGTAAAGCAATTATACTCCAATAAACGAAATTTTTTTAAAAAAAGAAAAGATATAGCGACCTAAGTTTCCATGGATGAATTTTGTAACGTATAGCCTTAGCAAACAGCAAAGAATTTTCTTTTACTTTTGCTTATGCATACCCTTCCAACATTCTTTTTCCTGTGGAGCCAGGCTTTCATTCTGGAAAAATCAACAGAAAATTTTAATAGTAAAAATAAAAGTTGATTTTGGCAACATCTAAAGTGGCTCTAGGTCAGGAAGCAACAGTTAGAACTGGACATGGAACAACAGACTGGTTCCAAATAGGAAAAGGAGTACGTCAAGGCTGTATATTGTCACCCTGCTTATTTAACTTATATGCAGAGTACATCATGAGAAATGCTGGGCTGGAAGAAACACAAGCTGGAATCAAGATTGCCAGGAGAAATATCAATAGCCTCAGATATGCAGATGACACCACCCTTATGGCAGAAAGTGAAGAGGAACTAAAAAGCCTCTTGATGAAAGTGAAAGAGGAGAGTGGAAAAGTTGGCTTAAAGCTCAACATTCAAAAAACGAAGATCATGGCATCTGGTCCCATCACTTCATGGGAAATAGATGGAGAAACAGTGAAAACAGTGTCAGACTTTATTTTGGGGGCTCCAAAATCACTGCAGATGGTGACTGCAGCCATGAAATTAAAAGATGCTTACTCCTTGGAAGGAAAGTTATGACCAACCTAGATAGCATATTCAAAAGCAGAAACATTACTTTGCCAATAAAGGTCCATCTAGCCAAGGCTATGGTTTTTCCTGTGGTCATGTATGGATGTGAGAGTTGGACTGTGAAGAAAGCTCAGTACCAAAGAATTGATGCTTTTGAACTGTGGTGTTGGAGAAGACTCTTGAGAGTCCCTTGGACTGCAAGGAGATCCAACCAGTCCATCCTTAAGGAGATCAGTCCTGGGTGTTCATTGGAAGGACTGATGCTGAAGCTGAAACTCCAGTACTTTGGCCACCTCATGTGAAGAGTTGACTCACTGGAAAAGACCCTGATGCTGGGAGGAATTGGGGCCAGGAGGAGAAGGGGACGACAGAGGATGAGATGGCTGGATGGCTTCACTGACTTGATGGACATGGGTTTGGGTAAACTCCGGGAATTGGTGATGGACAGGGAGGCCTGGCATGCTGCGATTCATGGGGCTGCAAAGAGTCGGATATGACTGAGCAACTGAACTGAACTGAACTGAAAGTGGCTCCAGAGTCAAATCTAGATATAAACTTAATGAATTAAAATTCAGACTCCTTCACCAATCAGCTGGCAAAACTTAACAGCTTATGAAACTAACATCAATGAATTTCTCCAAGTTTTTGTTTCTTGATGTATAAAATGGACTTCAGGTCAGTGGGCATCCTCCAATTGCTGAGATTATTCTCTGGCAAACATCAGCACAAGGTGAGGCCACAAGATATGCAAATTGTCACAACTGGATTAGCAATTGTATCAATGGTCCGTTCTAATCTCAACTCAATGATGACTTAACAGTGTAAAATTTGGCAGGTCTTTTAAGTGTCTAAATTGGCACTGCTCCCAAAGACCATTAATAGATTATCTACTTCTTTACAAAGTGCTTCTAAAGAGCTGTCACAGAAAGTTGAAGGAAATCCTGAATTTTTGGAAAGACGCTTGCAATTATTGAAATATCAAGGGAAATTAAGTAGATAAAAATGCATAAACATTTGCTTCCTTTCATTTGCACCTTAGTTTTCCAGGTATACAAAGATAATAATTTAATTAAATCCGACAAGTCTTCTGAAAACATCTTTGTGATAATCAAAAATATGAATAAGAGACTTCATTCTACTCAAGAAGATTATGTCCAATCTAAAATACTACTTTTAAATACTGATAAGCATAGGCACAGGCAACATACTCTAAAGAGGAGCATAAGCTCTGAAGCTTACTTGAAATCTCTGCTTCATCATTTGTCTCTCTGCCTCTATTTTCTTATCTGTGAAATGGGTATAATAAAACTGTATCAATGGATGTGTTACATGATTTACTTAACTTATTAACTTATTTAGCTGATACATTCTGAGGTCTTAGAAGAATTGATGCAGATAATAAATATCATAAATCAGTTAAATTATAAAATGAATATCAGGCAGCAGTTGAGAAGTGATGTAGCAGCAGTAATGGAGAATGATAACAGAAACAGAAGATGCGACCATCTATATTCTGGAAGAAAACACATGATATAGAGATAAGATGGATCATTTAAGTACCCAGAATTTAATACAATTATTATATCATGTATATTATTATTACAATAGTATAAAGGGACATCTAATTAAAAATATATCATAACATTATGCTTTATTTAATATGAGTTTTAAAATCCAGAAACATGAGTTTGGAGATAAACCACTTGCTATTTTCTACTTGTGTGCCCTTGACCAAGTTACTAAAACTGTTTTTCTGTGTCCTTGGTTGCAAAAAGGGAATAATAATACCTGTCTCAAAGGAATGTTGAGAGGATTAGGTACATTAATTGATGCAAAGTGCTTAGAAGAAGACCTGATGCATGGTAAATATTCAGTAAATGTTATTAAAGGGTATATTTTCATGCACCATTACAGAATTGTATATAAATCACTGTAACCATAGCTTTCAGTTCAATTAATTAGCATCTGTCAACCGGTAACATGATCTAATTACTATAAACTCACTACCTTGCCATTATCTCTTCTATTGCCAAGAAAAACCTCAGTGGTCCCAAAAGGTAAGCTACAGTTTACAAGGTGAGGAAATCTGGAAAAGTTTTACTGCAAAAACTAAAACACATACTGTTAGAAAAAAATTAGAACTTCCTTGATCTGCCCTTGGGCAAGAGAGTAAGAGAAGCGACTATATTTTCTCACTAAATTAGCTCTAGCTGGAATTGAAGAAATTGTGTCATCATTTTAAAATATTGAGGAAATAATAAGGTACAGTGTGCTTTCTGACAGAATTTTGATGTGTCCTTATTCCACAAATATTTTTCAGCATAGGAAGGGTGTCAAAGGGTCCTTGCCAAACCCTTCTACGTTATATATCTTCCCAACTTGCAAAGAGAAAAAGCATCACTATAATAACCATACTGAAATTTCATTTCTGATTTTTTTCTTCTCACACTTTTTCCCACTTAGTATTGCAGTACTTTAAAGGAACTGTAAGTTGCTTTTTTTTCCAGGAAGATTCTTTTCTCCTATTTAATAGTTCTATTAATTTTAATTTAAAGTTATTGATGCCCTACTTATGTCTGACAGTAAGTAAATGGTCGTTGAGTACTGGAGGGGTGTAGGCTGGCATGAACTTCCCCATGGAGATAATACCTGAGCTGTGTCTTAACAAATAAATATTGGAAAGAATTTTCAGACAATGTGAGGAAATAAACTGAGGCGTTTATAACAGTCCATTTAAAGAGCAAATAGTTCAATATTACTAAATTGCAAGGGAAAAAAGCAGCTGATATCATGTAGGAAATTAACAGGATCCAAGTCATATATGACTATATGACTTCTAAAGAACTTACTGTTCACTCAGTAAGAGACAGGAAGTCACAGAAACAATGAAATTGACCTGGAGTAAGAGTGAAGGTGAGATATATATGTGTGAGAGAGATCACTTTGTTACAAGAGTGGAGGATAGACAGGGGGTGGAGTAAAAAACATATTACAAGAAGTAGCAATAGATCATATAAAAGAAGAGCATCTTAACTGAAGAAGTGGCATTAAGGATAAAAAGAAAGGGATTGTTATTGGAAAGCTTTGTAGAAGCAAGATTTGCTACACTGTTGGTAGGAATGTAAATGGTGTGGCCACTGTGTAAAACAGTATGGAGGTTTCTAATAAAAAGCTAAAAATAGAACTACCATCAGTTCAGTTCAGTTCAGTCACTCAGTCGTGTCCAACTCTTTGCAACCCCATGAATTGCCACGAGACCTACCAATTCCACTTCTGCCTATATATCTAAAAAAGCCAAAAACACGAATGCAAAGAGAAACACACACCTCAGTGTTCGTAGCAGCATTTGTAATTGCCACAAATGAAGCAATCTAGGTGTCCATCAACAGTTGAATGGATAAAGAAGATGTGGTATATAACACACACACACACACACACATATTACATGCAATGGAATACTACTCAGCCATAAAAAGAACAAAATTTTTGCCATTTTCAGTAACATGGATGGACTCGGAGGACATTATGCGAGAAGTAAAATAAATCATACAATGAAAGACAAATTCTATATGATATTACTTATATATAGAATCTAAAAAGTACAATGAGGTAGTGAATATAACAAAAAAGAAGCAGACTCACAGATATAGAGGGCAAACTAATGGTTACCAGTGAGGAGAGGGAAGCTGAGGAGAGGCAATATAAAGGCAGGGAAAAAGAGTTACAAGCTATTAGGTATACAAAAAGCTACAAGGATATGTTGTATAACACAGGGAATCATGTCAATATTTTATAAAAGCTATAAGTGAAGCGTAAACATTAAATTGCATATATCTGTAATATATAATACTGTACAAGAACTCTACTTAAATCTAAATTAATAAATAAATATGAAATTTTTAAGATGGAAAAAAAAAAGACATGGTGATTATTTAGAGTAAAGGAGGGGGGGACGTGGAGAAGACTCACAGAATATGGACTTGGGAGGCCACATGACTCTTTGTACCACCTTCAGAGATAGGATAACAAGGGAGAAAAGGACCTTTGGAAGGAAGGTACAGATGATGGACATATGATGTCTTCACAGTCTGTTTAAAATCAAGTGGAGATATCCACTCAGTGGTTAGATATCTGAATTTGGAAGTCAAAACGGGTGCTTGTGTAACCAGCATTATGGGATACAGATAGCTCTTTGTAAGAGTGTGACTAGAATATGAGAATAAAAAGATTAAGAGAAGCCAGTAGAAAAAAGGATTTCAAGAAGGAAGAAATTAACAATGACAATACAGCAATGAGTTTGAGTAAGAAATAAGTGTCTAACGTATTTTACAGTTTGTAGTTTATGGGTGATAATATTTAACAAGAAAAGCTTAAGTGGAATGATTTGGTAATTTGAGGAAGCGAGAAAATTAAATGGAACGAGTGGGAACCAATCATTGAAAAGATTTGGATAATAAAAAAGGTTGGTAACTAGAGGACTATAAGGATGTGTGAGGAGCATGGGATAGCTAAGCATTAGTACAATCAATAAGATGACCCAATAGACAGAGTTTTGAAACGTTAAAAAAAACTTGAGATAATTAAAAATTGTCATAGTAAAAATTGCCCTGGACAAAGTTAAACAGGTAGGAAAGACTTCATTCAGGGCAATAGGGAGAGAGACCAGAGCTCAGTTTGAGCTCAACTCCACTGTAACAAAGGACTGGAAATTTTGGAAGGTCTGGGGAAGGGAAATCATAGGCCATTGATTCACAGATTTTATACCAAAGGGATGTAAACTTTCTCATATTTCATCAGAGGAGGTAGTTTTACAACTTGAAGCAAGACTCTCACCAAGCCACAGAAACTGGGATATGGGACTATTTCCTGGGATGATTACATTTCAAAGGGATGCCGCTGAAGTCCTTGAGAAAGATATGCCCAAGTTGTAAAACTGGCAAGAAGTTTTAAAAACATTTGCATCATGGAGGAGCAGAGAAAGTATTTACAGTGATGAGCTGCATAAAGTAGATGTTCTAAGAAAATGGAGGTCAGTGGTCGAAGCTCAGAACGAAGCCTTTCCAGAGGTTCGTCAAGCTGAGAAGAATATTAAGGTCATCTAGTTAGTTAGTTAGTTAGTTAAGTCACTCAGTCGTGTCCGACTCTTTGCGACCCCATGGACTATAGCCCACCAGGCTCCTCCGTCAATGGGATTCTCCAGGCAAGAATACTGGAGTGGGTTGCCATTTCCTTCTCCAGGGGATCTTCCCGACCCAGGGATCCGAACCCAGGTCTCCCGTATTAGAGGCAGATGCTTTAACCTCTGAGCCACCAGGGAAGCCCATTAAGGTCATCTAGGTCAATCTAAAGATGGAGTTCTTGTTGAAGACAGAAAAGAATGAGATCAAGAGTAGTGATGGAGCTGATGAAATTAAAACCTGAAAGTGTCCACCGTCAGGTGAACCTATAGTACTGGAGGTGAGGTTAGAGTGGATAAAAGTCAGTCTGCAGGGATAGAACACACAGTTGAGAGAATTGAAGCCTAGGAATCTCAGTTTTCTCAACAAAGTAGAAATAGAGAGAAATAAAATGACCTTCAGTTCCATTCAGTTCAGTTGCTCAGTCATGTCCAACTGTTTGTGACCCCATGGACTGCAGCACAGCAGGCCTCCCTATCCATCACCAACTCCCAGAGTTTACTCAAACTCATGTCCATTGAGTTGGTGATGCCATCCAACCATCTCATCCTCTGTCGTCCCCTTCTCCTCCCACCTTCAATCTTTCCCAGCATCAGGGTCTGTTCCAATGAGTCAGTTCTTTGCATGAAGTGGCCAAAATATTGGAGTTTCAGCTTCAGCATCAATCCTTCCAATGAATATTCAGGACTGATCCCTTTTAGGATGGACTGGTTGGATCTCCTTGACCTTAGGAAATCATACGACTGGGTGAGCGGAATCAGTTCCTTCTTGGGAAATGGAAGAAGCAAAGATAAGGAAAATCTGCCTATGGTGCGGAGAGGGTAGTTAATCAAACCATGTTTCCTTGAATTATAAAAAAAGCATTTATATAAAGAGAAACACAATGCTTTCCCAAAAAAATGATTTCCCAAAAAAAACTATTGCCCATGACCCCAGCAGCATTTACAAAGGGCCTACTATGCCTCCCAACTGTCATTATCTCGATCACCCTCTTAAAAGTGCTACATGATTATATTTTTTCCCCCTTTTTTTTTTTTTTTGGCTAATGATGCTTTCTAGTTCAGATTTTTTAAATCTTCTGTTTCAAAACCACTATAAAGATTTCTTGCCAGATTGTTCCCTCTGAGTACAGAATATGAAGAAGAGGCATCAAATTCTCTTACCAACATTTCTGAGCTTTAGTTATCACAGCAACACTAGATCTGTGCATTTCCATGCTTCTTTTCACAGTGCATTAACTTTAAAATAACATCTAAGTCCCTATCTAGCTATTTTCACTTTTTACTTTCTTCTTTGCCAGCCAATGAATTGTTCAAGTTTTCAGTCTCTCTTTTGGGATTCTACTTTCATTGACTATAAGAGTTATTAAGATCTGTGTATTTGATTTTTATCCTCATTTAGATCTGTTTCTATTTCTCAGGTAACTTTTCCTGAGCACAATTCCAGTTATTTTATTTCTGTACTGTCCTTTCTTTGTACCAAAATTTGATTTTGTTCATTCTTATTCTCATATAATGGAAGCTTGGACAATACTTGCTATTTTCTTGTCATGATTATTCACAATGTTTCTTTTTTAAGGTTTTCATGGCCTGAGATTAAAATCTACTTGCAAGTTTTAAATACATATTTCATTTGTGGAGGAGTTTGGGGGTTTTTGTTTTGTTTTCCACCTGGAAATTTCCTCACAGTTATTATTTAAGTAATGTTTTTATTCACATGTAAAACTGCATTCCATAAACATATTTAAAATTTCATACCTTTATATAAATATCAAAATGATTTTTAAAAATCTTTCTTCTTTCAATTACTTTATTTGAATGTGAGGAAGAGACTGGATTAGGTAATTCACAAAGCCCTTCATATTTTTTTTAATATAAATTGGTGTGACATTTAATTTTTTAATATAAATTTATTTATTTTAATTGAAGGCTAATTACTTTATTGTATTGGTTTTACCATACATCAACATGAATCTGCCACGGGTATACACGTGTTCCCCATCCTGAACCCCCCTCCCACCTCCCTCCCCGTACCATCCCACTGGGTCATCCCAGTGTACCTTCACATCTTAAAAAATTCTTTGTTATAAAAATGTTTCTAAACTTTATCTTGATATTTAGATTCAGCTTCTCTTGCTGAGTTAGACCTCAGGAGAGTAATCAATGTCCAATCAGTGATCATTTGAAGGTTTCCCAGACTTCGACATGCTTCACACTGACCTGTCTTGATATCCTCTCTCCCCAAAAGTGGATGAAATTCGAATTATGACTGTGCTTCCTTAGGTATAAAATGTAACTTTACATCTCTGAAATTCCAACAGCTGTAAAGGGCAGGTTCCTAGGCCAGGAGTGAAATTCATGCCTTCAAGTCTGTTGGAGTGGGGATGTGGATACAAGGATACTAATGGGAAAGATATTTTTTTAAAAGAGACCAACTGGAGCAAGTGTTAAAGTCAAGTCTAGAGTTATCCCACTCCTATGTTACAGATATGAATATTTATTATGACATTAAGTTTCATATTCTTTTGGTTGTTAACCTATCAACCTAATACTATGATGTGTGAAAACAGATTGTCTTTTTCTGGAGGTTAAATGGTTTTGCACTGAGAACAAAAGACAAGCATATTTAGCCCTTCTATTCAAATCACACTTGAACAGAGTTCTTTGCATTGATCACTGAGGAAGGCTTTCTTATCTCTTCTTGCTATTCTTTGGAACTCTGCATTCAGATGCTTATATCTTTCCTTTTCTCCTTTGCTTTTCACTTCTCTTCTTTTCACAGCTATTAGTAAGGCCTCCTCAGTGAGCCATTTTGCTTTTTTGCATTTCTTTTCCATGGGGATGGTCTTGATCCCTGTCTCCTATACAATGTCATGAAGCAACAGTTAGAACTGAACATGGAACAACAGACTGGTTCCAAATAGAAAAAGGAGTACGTCAAGGCTGTATATTGTCACCCTGCTTATTTAACTTATATGCAGAGTACATCATGAGAAATGCTGGGCTGGAAGAAGCACAAGCTGGAATCAAGATTGCCAGGAGAAATATCAATAACCTCAGATAAGCAGATGACACCACCCTTATGGCAGAAAGTGAAGGGGAACTAAAAAGCCTCTTGATGAAAGTGAAAATGGAGAGTGAAAAAGTTGGCTTAAAGCTCAACATACAGAAAATGAAGATCATGGCATCTGGTCCCATCACTTCATGAGAAATAGATGGGGAAACAGTGGAAACAGTGTCAGATTTTATTTTTGGGGGCTCCAAAATCACTGCAGATGGTGACTGCAGCCATGAAATTAAAAAGCGCTTACTCCTTGGAAGAAAAGTTATGACCAACCTAGATAGCATATTCAAAAGCAGAGACATTACTTTGCCAACAAAGGTCCATCTAGTTAAGGCTATGGTTTTTCCAGTGGTCATGTATGGGTGTGAGAGTTGGACTGTGAAGAAGGCAGAGCGACAAAGAATTGATGGTTTTGAACTGTGATGTTGGAGAAGACTCTTGAGAGTCCCTTGGACTGCAAGGAGATCCAACCAGTCCATTCTGAAGGAGATCAGCCCTGGGATTTCTTTGGAAAGAATGATGCTGAAGCTGAAACTCCAGTACTATGGCCACCTCATGAGAAGAGTTGACTCATTGGAAAAGACCCTGATGCTGGGAGGGATTGGGGGCAGGAGGAGAAGGGGACGACCGAGGATGAGATGGCTGGATGGCATCACTGACTCGATGGACGTGAGTCTGAGTGAACTCCAGGAGTTGGTGATGGACAGGGAGGCCTGGCCTGCTGCGATTCATGGGGTTGCAAAGAGTCGGACATGACTGAGTGACTGAACTGAACTGAATTGAATAGATTACTGAAACGTTTTCTTCAATGTATGCTCTTAAGTTTTTATTGGAGCATTTACTCTCACTTTAATAACAGGGGTACAATTTCAACGTAAAAAGAAAAATAGGCATTACATTTCCCTTAGCAAATAAATGAGCACATTAAAAAAAAGACAGCCACTTTTGTGGTCAACAGCAGTGAAATTTGTGCACCCCCTCTAAAATAATATTTCTGAAAATTGAAAACCACTAATTATCACACTGCAAAAGATAAACCTTTACCTAAACAGGTGAAGCAGATTCCCGACAGTAAGATAATCCTAAAAGGAGGAAATAAATAGCAGCTAAACAAGGAAAGTAGGTTATTGCAGTAATTTTTTTTTTCACCCTGGCGGCACTAATTAATCAAATATCTAGATATTAAAATCAACATTTATTTGTTAGAACACCAACCATGAAATATTTGTCCAGATTTGGTCTTTTAAACAACAGAAAACAATTTTTGTGCTTTACACTGAAGATTTATAGTTTAAAGTCAACAATATCAATAGCAAGTATTTGTGTATTTTGATCTCACCAATTCCCAGTATTCCCTAGTGAATTCACGAGTTGTACAAAAGACATTTCTGTTAGACATAAAAACTGACCGAGAGCATAATTGTTCACTTATGTTTAAACTAAATGAAGAATAAACTATTGATACTATGTATAATATAGACAACAAATGAGAACCTACTGGATAGTCCAGGGAACTCTATTCAATGCTCTGTGGTAACCTAAATGGGAAGGAAATCCAAAAAAGAGGAGATAAATGTATATATATGGCTGATTCCGTCTATGGTTTTTCCTGTGGTCATGTATGGATGTGAGAGTTGGACTGTGAAGAAGGCTGAGCCCCGAAGAATTGATGCTTTTGAACTGTGGTGTTGGAAAAGACTCTTGAGAATCCCTTGGACTGCTAGGAGATCCAACCAGTCCATTCTGAAGGAGATCAGCCCTGGGATTTCTTTGGAAGGAATGATGCTGAAGCTGAAACTCCAGTACTTTGGTCACCTCATGCGAAGAGTTGACTCATTGGAAAAGACTCTGATGCTGGGAGGGATCGGGGGCAGGAGGAGAAGGGGATGACCAAGGATGAGATGGCTGGATGGCATCACGAACTCGATGGATGTGAGTCTGAGTGAACTCCGGGAGTTGGTGATGGACAGAAAGGCCTGGCTTGCTGCAATTCATGGGGTCGCAAAGAGTCGGACATGACTGAGCGACTGAACTGAACTGAACTGAGGAACTAACACAACAGTGTAAAGAAGCTATACTTCAATAAAAAATAATTTTAAAAAGAAAAATAATAAATAATAATATCAAGTATTTGTGTATTTGATTCCTATGGAATTACCAGTATTCCCCAGTGCACGCATGTGTTGCACACAAGCCACTTTTGTTTAATATAAAAAACTGCCAGAGCGCATAACTGCCCACTTAAAGTAAATGAAGATCAATTTCTTCCTTTTTTATATTAAAAAAAATATACATTCTCATGTCTTCTTTCCCTGTTCCACTGGGCCATCTTGCACTGACCCAGAGGTGCAGCGAAGCTCTAAGCTTGTGAGATCATGTGTGTGTGTTCAGTCACTCAGTTGTGCCGACTCTTTGCCACCCCACGGACTGTGTAGCCCTCAGGCTCCTCTGTCCATGGGGATTCTCCCAGGCAAGAATACTGCAGTGGGTGGCCATGCGCTCCTCTACGGTATCTTTCCAATCCAGGGATCAAACCCGGGTCTCCTGCATCTCCTAGGAGTTATCATTTTGACATCTAAAATTGTGTAAAGGAATAATCTTTGATGGCAATTTTGCTACCTATGTAATAGTACTGTAAAGATGTATAAGCATTTCACTACTATCAAAGAACACAAATGTGCGCATAATGCTCTTTGTATGAAGGGTGGCACTGTTGCTTAATGTCACCCACAAATGGATGCATGTTTTAAAAGTCCTCTTTTCTCTATCCAGTGAAATACTTAGGCTTGCCATCGTGCATATGTTACCTAGAGGTGATATTCTAAAGTCAGTGCATACGAACATTATATCTGAACAAAATTTCCTTTAAAATAGTTTATGAAGTGTTTAAATTAGAGAAGGGTATATCTTTCAGTCATCTTATGCTGTCAGCACTGGGTGAAATGATTACAGCAGTTAGCTTGCTTTTAGGAATGGTTCTGTGAAAGAGTATATTTCTTTGCACTTTGAGAACATGGTGGGTGCCTGAAGATGGAGATGCTCTCCCTACAAGATGCCTAGGACTACAGCTGCATCCCAGTTCCCAAGTCACGTTCACTCTGGAGTATGTTCTCATCATATCGCTCATACTTTTGGAAGGGCGTTTTTCCCATTCTTGCTCTTTTCCTCTCTCCACCTCCAAATAGGAGCCCTTGGATTCTGTCATTTAAATGTTACATGCTATTGACTGGCCTAGACCTAAGCATGCACTTACAGCTTCTTCTTCTGGCAAATGGTACACTATCTTGGCTCAGAAAACAGCTGTCTGTAATGCATATAGGTGGAATCTAGAAAAATGGTATAAATTTGCAAAACAGAAATAGTGATACAGAGGTAAGGAACAAAAATATGGATACCAACGAGGAAAGTTCGGCTGGGGTGGGATGAATTGGGAGATTGAGTTTGACAATATATACACTGTTGATAACTATGTATAAAATAGGTAACTAATGAGAACCTACTATGTAGAACAGGGAACCCTACTCAGCACTCTGTGCTGACCTAAATGGGATGGAGATGCAAAAAAGAGGGGATATATATGTATACATATAGCTGATTCATTTTGCTATATGGCAAAAACACAACAGTGTAAAGCAACTATATGCCAATAACTTTTTTTTAAGAGTCATCTGCCTTGCCTGTAACATGTTTTGCACATGCGTGCTAAGTTGCTTCAGGCATGTCCGACTCTTTGGGACGCTAAGGGTAGCCCCCAGGCTCCTCTGTCCATGGGATTCTCC
Source organism: Cephalophus harveyi (assembly GCA_006410635.1). Classification (NCBI taxonomy): domain Eukaryota; kingdom Metazoa; phylum Chordata; class Mammalia; order Artiodactyla; family Bovidae; genus Cephalophus; species Cephalophus harveyi. The sequence goes on along the minus strand of SJYT01001207.1, from coordinate 54,581 downwards.
AGGCAAGAATGCTGGAGTGGGTTGCCATGCCCTCCTCCAGGAGATCTTCCCGACTCAGGAATGGAACCCATGTTTCTTAAGGCTCTTGTATTGGCAGGTAGGTTCTTTACCACTATCTGCAGTCTAAAAAAAAAAAAAAGTCTACCTGCAAGCTTAGCTGCCACCATGTCCTGTATCCCAGGACCAGGACTGTACTAAACCTTTGGAGGCTTGCTGCAGCATGATTTCTCTCCATTTTCTTGCACCTCTCTGCCTTTATCTTGTCAAGCAGCAGCTGCTGACAAATCCCACTGTCCTCCTAGAGAATTCACTCTGGGCAGGAACTAAATAGCTTGCCCACGGTGGGCCAAACACACTCCATAGACTGCATATCTAGGCATGCACAGGAAAGACTAATCTGCTTTGTCTCTCGGCTCCTTTTCAAAAGGGGTTTATCTTAAGCCTCTGCTGGTCACGGCAATCTACACTTAAAATAGTGCATTGCCAGCCATCACCCCCATCCTGAACACATAGGGGAAGAATGAATTTAAGTGGTATTGTGCCAGAGAAGATCGAAATGGGAGGCTTTTACATTCCCAGCGTGAATAAAGCGGAAAGTGAACACAAAGTCATTTTGTACTTCAATTTTGCTTTTCCATTTCTCTCAATGTTGCTGTTCCCTAGATATCCCAATATTAGGATAGCTACTATTACAGTCAGCAGCAACTGGACTTGACCCATTTAGATTGCCACTGTCAGACAAGTTAATGTCATTCATAACCTGGACCGCAAACAATTGGTGATTCCAGAGAATAGAATTTTCTCTAGCATGAGGGCTGCCAGATATTGCTCTTCATGGGTTTCTAGGCTGGCATCTGTTCCCCTACCTCATAAAGATGCTCATGGATGCTCTCCCTCCCTCTAGGCAGGAAAAGATATCTCACAACACTTTTTGCTTAAAGAAAAATGCCTGATGACGGGGATTGCATTCAAAATGCAATTTGAAATTGTGATAACTAAAAGAGATGTAAAAATTATTCCTCTATGTCTCTGGTTACTACCAACTTTCTCATCTCTAAAATAATGGTGATCTTAAGAAGAAAATACTCTGTAGAAAATAACAAGAATTCTTTTTCTTAAAAAAAAAGCTTAGAGCTTTGAGGTTAGAAGAAGTACACATACAGTAATTATTTTTAATGTTGAAATTTACTCTTATATAGGCTAATCCCCTCTATACACACAAAATAAACTCTGGGCTGTTTCAATTAAATTCTGATTTGGGTAAATTAAAATTTCATGTTATGTTTTTCAATAATCTTTGCCACATGATTTAGCATACAGTTATGATATAGGGAAATATGTATAGGCAAATGTAACAGAATAACAGAAAAATTTTAATGGGGTATCTAATACAAAAACTTTAGAATGTTAGAACACCACTAGCAAAGCATTTAGGTAAGTTTTGCTCTTCAAAAAGAGGGTATTATAAAAGCAACAGATCTAATAAGACTAGTTTTGTTGCAAAAAAAAAAAAAAGAGAGAGAGAGAGAAGAAAGAGACAGAAAGAAATGACTAGTTCAGATAATGGTGTTTGTAACAAGCAGCAAGGGAATTGAGACCCCTCTGAAACTGAAAGCCCAAAGTCCTAATACAGCCATTCTCAAGGAAGATAAGAGTGGGAGGAGGAGTGTGGATTTAGCATAGCTGCAATAATCTTAGCAAAAAAGAAAGGTATAGATTTCATTCTCAGTTCATACCATTAAGCTGATTAAATTACATTCTGATTGTTTCCTTTCTTTCCCACTAAAAATAACTTTCTTCTCTTACCTCTTGCTCCCCAGTGACTTCAACTTTTATGTGAAACATCGTACATTTTTCAGGCTCAACTAGCTCCCATTGAGTCTTCCCTGGTGGCTCAGTCCGTAAAGAGTCTGCCTGCAATGAGGGACACCTGGGTTCAATCCCTGGATCAGAAAGATCCCCTGGAGAAGGAAATGGCTACCCACTCCAGTATTCATGCCTGAAGAATTCCATGGACAGAGGAGCCGGGTGGACTACAGTCCATGGGGTCACAAACAGTCAGACACAATGAATGACTAACACTTTCACTTGCAGTTCCCATGAACTAGCAGTTGTATCTCGAAAAACTCAAATTCCCTACATGCTTTTAGTCATCCTAGCAGAGAAAGTCTGATTCAGTTCAGTTCAGTTAGTTCAGTGGCTCAGTCGTGTCTGACTCTCTGCAACCCCATGAATCGCAGCACGCCAGGCTTCCCTGTCCATCACCAATTCCTGGAGTTCACTCAGACTGACTGCCATTGAGTCAGTGATGCCATCCAGCCATCTCATCCTCTGTCGTCCCCTTCTCCTCCTGCCCCCAATCCTTACCAGCATCAGAGTCTTTTCCAATGAGTCAACTCTTGGCATGAGGTGGCCAAAGTACTGGAGTTTCAGCTTCAGCATCATTCCTTTCAGAGAAATCCCAGGGCTGATCTACTTCAGAATGGACTGGTTGTATCTCCTTGCAGTCCAAGGGACTCTCAAGAGTCTTCTCCAACACCACAGTTCAAAAGCATCAATTCTTTGGCGCTCAGCTTTTTTCACAGTCCAACTATCACATCCATACATGACCACAGGAAAAACCATAGCCTTGACTAGACGGACCTTAGTTGGCAAAGTAATGTCTCTGCTTTTGAATATGCTATCTAGGTTGGACATAACTTTTCTTCCAAGGAGTAAGCGTCTTTTAATTTCATGGCTGCAGTCACCATCTGCAGTGATTTTGGAGCCCCAAAAAATAAAGTCTGACACTGTCTCCACTGTTTCCCCATCTATTTCCCATGAAGTGATGGGACCGGATGCCATGATCTTCATTTTCTGAATGTTGAGCTTTAAGCCAACTTTTTCACTCTCCACTTTCACTTTCATCAAGAGGCTTTTTAGTTCCTCTTCACTTTCTGCCATAAGGGTGGTGTTATCTGCATATCTGAGGTTATTGAAAGTCTGATTACCTCATCAAATTAATTAGATCTTTGGTTTACTGTACAACATACATGTTAGTTTTTCTTGAAACAAGTGAACAAGTTCTTCTTGGAACCATTTCTATTCCCAGATAGAAATATCTGGGAATCTCCAATAATTTGGATTTTATGCAACATATTTCTAAATAATACATGAGACAAAGAAGAAATTTCAGGTGAAAGAAAATATTTTGAACTAAACAGAAAGGTAAACACAACTTACTAAAATTTGTGGAGACAGTGAAAGCAGTGTTTAGAATGAAAGTTATGGCATTGAATGTATATATTAGAAAAGAAGGCTCTAAAAGCAATAATCTAATCTTACAAAAACTTTAAGAAAAGAGAGAAAGAAGACCACATTAAAATGTGAATTGATAAGAAGAAAGTAAGTAACCAGAATGGGAGCAGAAACATATGAAACTGAACACAGAAAATCAGTATAGAAAATCAATGACACCAAAAGCTGTTTAAAAAAAAAATCAATAAAATTAATAAGCCTTTAGACAAGGAAACTAAGGAGAAAAATAGAGGATATAAATTACTGAACTAAACTATAGATATGGAAAAGGTATATCACTACAGATCCCACGAACATTGAAAGGATAATAAGAGAATCTTATGAAAAAATCTTGGAGAAGGAAACGGCAACCCACTCCAGTATTCTTGCCTGGAGAATCCCATGGACAGAGGACCCTGATGGGCTACAGTTCATGGGGTCACAAGAGTTGGACACGACTTAGTGACTAAACCACCAAACCACAAACAACTCTATGCCCACAACTAATAATCTGTATGAAATGGACCAATTCCTTAAAATATAAATCAGTCAAAACTGACACGAGACAATCTTAAGATGTCTATGTCAGAGAAATTGAATCAGCAATTAATACACTTCCAAAACAGAAAGCCCCAGGCCCAGATGGACTTGCCAGTGAATTCTACAAAATGCTTATGGAAGAAATTATGCCACTTTCCCATAATCTCTCTCAGAGGATAGAAATAGAGGGAACACCACCTAACTTATTCTGTCAGGTTACCATTATTCTAATACTAAACCCAAAGACATTACAAGAAACAACAGATGAATATCACTCATGAACACAGAAGAAGCCAATAACATATCAGCAAATTAAGTCCCAACAATGTACAAAAACAATTATACACCACAACCAAGTGGGTTTTATCCCACATACGTATGCAAAGTAGGTTTCAACGTTTAAAAATTAAAATCAATCATATAATAAGTTGAAGAAAAATTACATGATTATAGCAATAGAGGAGGAAAAGCATTTGATAAAATCCAACTGCTGATTATGATAAAAATTCCTAATAAACTAAGAATAGAAAGGAACTTCCTCAACTTCATAAAAGATATCTGCAAAAGAAAAAAAAAAAAAAAAACATAGCTTACTTCACATTGAGTAGTGAAAAGCTCTAAGCTTTCCCAAAAAGATAAGGAACAAGGCAGGATACCCCATCTCACTATTACTTTCATCATCATACCAGAAGTGTTAGAAAACGCAAGAAGACAAGATAGAAAATAAAAGTATTTTGGAAGAAAGATATAAAACTGTCTTTGTTTACAAATAACATGACTAACTGGTAGAATACCTTTAAAAAAAATGACAAAAATAAATCAGCTATGAAACCATGAAAAGATATGGAGGAACCTTAAATCATATTACTAAGTGAAATAAGCAAATCTGAAAAGGCAACATGCGGTATAATTCCAACTATGACATTCTGGAAAAAAGAAAACTATGGAGACAATAAAATTAGTGACTGCCAGGGCTTGGGAGGGAGGGTGTGTGAATAGATGGAGTACAGAGAATTTTCATAAGAGAAACTCAAGGTTTTGTTTGTTTCTAATAATATACAAGTATATTATATATTAATATATATAACTTAACAAGTATAATTTTGGTTTGATAGGACATTTGTGATTTTTCTTTTAGTTTACATTACTTAATATCTCTTTCATTGTAAATTTTCCTAGACGTAGAAAAGTATACATACATAGGTATCCATTCTCTCCCAAATTACCTTCCCATCCAGGCAGCCAAATACCATTAAGCAGAGTTGCCTGTGCTATACAGTAGGTCTTTGTTGGTTATCCATTTTAAATATAGCAGTGTGTACAAGTCAACCTCAAACTCCCTAACTATCCTTTCCTCCCATCCCTCCGGCCTGGTGACTGAAAGTTTGTTCTCTAAGTCTGTGGGTCTGTATCAGTTCAGTCAGTTCAGTTCAGTCGCTCAGTCATGTCCAACTCTTTGTGACCCCATGAATCACAGCACACCAGGCCTCCCTGTCCATCACCAACTCCCAGAATTCACTCAAACTCATGTCCATTGAGTCGGTGATGCCATCCAGCCATCTCATCCTCTGTTGTCCTCTTCTCCTCCTGCCCACAATCCCTTCCAGCATCAGGGTCTTTTCCAATGACTCAACTCTTCGCATGAGGTGGCCAAAGTACTGGAGTTTCAGCTTCAGCGTCAGTTCTTCCAATGAACACCCAGGACTGATCTCTTTTAGGATGGACTGGTTGGATCTCCTTGCAATCTAAAGGACTCTCAAGAGTCTTCTCCATCAACACAGTTCAAAAGCATTAATTCTTCAGCACTCAGCTTTCTTCACAGTCCAACTCTCATATCCATACATGACCATTGGAAAAACCATAGCCTTGACTAGACAGATCTTTGTTGGCAAAGAAATGTCTCTGCTTTTGAATATGCTACCTAGATTGATCATAACTTTCCTTCCAAGGAGTAAGCATCTTTTAATTTCATGGCTGCAGTCACCATCTGCAGTGATTTTGGAGCCCAAGAAAATAAAGTCTGACACTGTTTCCACTGTTTCCCCATCTATTTGCCATGAAGTGATGGGACCAGGTGCCATGATCTTAGTTTTCTGAAAGTTGAGCTTTAAGCCAAAGTTTTCACTCTCCTCTTTCATCAAGAGGCTTTTGAATTCCTCTTCACTTTCTGCCATAAGGGTGGTGTCATCTGCATATCTGAGCTTATTGAGATTTCTCCCAGCAATCTTGATTCCGTCTTATGCTTCTTCCAGCCCAGCATATCTCAAAATGTACTTTGCATATAAGTTAAATCAGCAGGGTGACAATATACAGCCTTGATGTATTCCTTTTGCTATTTGGAACCAGTCTGTTGTTCCATGTCCAGTTCTAACTGTTGCATCCTGACTTGCCTACAGGTTTCTCAAGAGGCAGGTCAGGTCAGGTGGTCTGGTATTCCCATCTCTTTCAGAATTTTCCACAATTTATTATGATCCACAGAGTCAAAGGCTTTGGCATAGTCAATAAAGAAGAAATAGATGTTTTTCTAGAACTCTCTTGCTTTTTCCATGATCCAGCAGATGTTTGCAATTTGATCTCTGGTTCCTCTGCCTTTTCTAAAACCAGCTTGAACATCTGGAAGTTCACAGTTCACGTATTGCTGAAGCCTGGCTTGGAGAATTTTGAGCATTACTGTACTAGCGTGTGAGATGAGTGCAATTGTGCAGTAGTTTGAGCATTCTTTGGCATTGCCTTTCTCTGGATTTGGAATGAAAACTGCCCTTTTCCTGGCCTGTGGCCACTGCTGAGTTTTCCAAACCTGCTGGCATATTGAATGCAGCACTTTCACAGCATCATCTTTCAGGATTTGAAATAGCTCAACTGGAATTCCATCACCTCCACTAGCTTTGTTCATAGTGATGCTTTCTAAGGCCCACTTGACTTCACATTCCAGGATATCTGTCTCTAGGTGAGTGATCACACCATCGTGATTATCTTGGTAGTAAATATTTTTTTGTACAGTTCTTCTGTGTATTCTTGCCATATCTTCTGCTTCTGTCAGGTCCATACCATTTTTGTCCTTTATCGAGCCCATCTTTGCATGAAATGTTCCCTTGGTATCTCTAATTTTCTTGAAGAGATCTCTAGTCTTTCCCATTCTGTTGTTTTCTCTATTTCTTTGCATTGATCGCTGAGGAAGGCTTTCTTATCTCTCCTTGCTATTCTTTGGAACTCTGCATTCAGATGCTTATATCTTTCCTTTTCTCCTTTGCTTTTTGCTTCTCTTCTTTTTCGCAGCTATTTGTGAGGCCTCCCCAGACAGCCATTTTGTTTTTTTGCATTTCTTTTCCTGGTGATGGTCTTGATCCCTGTCTCCTATAAAATGTCACTAACCTCTGTCCATAGTTCATCAGGCACTCTATCTATCAGATCTAGTCCCTTAGAACTAACACCCAAAAAATATGTCCTTTTCCTTATAGGGGGCTGGGATGCAAATGTAGGAAGTCAAGAAACATCTGGGGTAACAGGCAAATTTGGCCTTGGAATACAGAATGAAGCAGGGCAAAGGCTAATAGAATTTTGCCAAGAGAACGCACTGGTCACAGCAAACACCTTCTTCCAACAACACAAGAGAAGACTCTACACATGAACATCACCAGCTGGTAAACACCAAAATAAGATTGATTATATTCTTTGTAGCCCAAGATGGAGAAGCTCTACACAGTCAGCAAAAACAAGACTGGGAACTGACTATGGCTCAGATCATGAACACCTTATTGTCAAATTCAGATTTCAATTGAAGAAAGTAGGGAAAACCACTAGACCATTCAGGTATGACTTAAATCAAATCGGGCTGTTATCAGAGAATTTTTAACGAAGTGAAACTATATTGTATGATGTCATCACGGAGGATATATGACATCATTCATTTGTCCAAATCTGTAGAAAGCTCACCATCAATAGTGAATGCTCATGTAAACTGTGACCTTTGGATGATAATGATGTGTCAGTGAAGGTTCATCATCTACAACCGGTGGACCACTCTGGTGTTGGATGTGATAATAGGGGAGTCTGTGCATGAGTAGGGAAGCAGAATATAGGAAATCGCTGCATCCTCTGGTCTATTTTCCCCTGAATCTAAAACTGCTACAGAAAAGAAAACCTATTAAAAAAAAAAAAGGAAAGGAAAGAATGAATAAAAGAAATGAACAAATGTACCCTTGAAATGAAAGAAAGAAAAAAACAGGACCCTAAGCTACAAAAGATATCCCTGTTGACAGGAATTAAAAAGATTTGCTTTTCTTTGCTCAAGCTGCCTTAACAAAAATACCATCAACTGGGAGGCAATAAAGATAGAAATTTATTTTCTCTCAGCTCTAGATCTTGCAAAGTATAAGATGAAGGTTCCAGCACTCTCTTCCTGGTTTAGAGATGGCTGCCTGTTGATAGAGAGTGTGTGTGTCTGTGTGTGTGAGTGAGAGAGAGCAGGCAAAGGGTAGGGAGGGGCTGGCGGGGGAGGAGTCTAATATTTCTTCCTCTTTCATAAGGACACATGTTCTATGAGATCAGAGCTCCACATTCATGATATTCAGTTTCATTTATCCTTAATCATCTTCTTAAAAGTTTTACCTCTAATAAGGGGTTTAGGGCTGGACACAATTCAATCATAGCAGAGTCCATGGTACACAGATGAATAATAACTGGTGGTGAACTGAAGTTAATGAGAATCTTCATCTCAGGGAAGATTAAATGAAAACTTGGACAAGTATATTCCTTTGCTTTGACAAAGACCAGTATTGTTTTCAGTTATTATAAACTGACTTAAAAAGCTGAAACTTCAAAATTGCCTTTTTTAGGGCAATTCACCACTTTTTATTATCAGTTGATGAGAGGAAAAAAATGTAGACGTGAAAGAATATAAATAAATTATAAAATGGCTTGTGGTTCATTTGGCTACAATGTAGGCAGCTATGCTCCAGTTTTGCCTGTTGGTACTGTTGATACTGAAAAGAATTACTTCACTTATATTTTGAAATCTATATACTAGTTATTTTAGCATCAATATTTTATAAATCATTATATTTTTTCTTTTTACAAACATCATCACTTTAAAAACCAAGATGGCTAAAATTGATGAATATTATTGGCTTTCATGAGTTTTCAAATACAAAGTTAATTCATTATTTTCTTCACATTGAACTTAAGGTTGCATATTAAAGAATAAAATGAAATATGGAAAATCAAACACCTCTAACATCTGAGCAATAAAGCATAAGACAGGAATTTCCCTGGTGGTCCAGTGGCTGAGACTCCATGCTCCCAGTACAGGAGGCTTGGGTTCAATCCCTGGTCAGGGAACTAGATTCCACACACCACAACCATGACCCAACGCAGCTAAATAAATAAATATTTTAAAATTAAATAAAGCCTAAGATATGAGTTTAGTGAAAAGGTTCAGAGGGCAGCTTATTTAGTGAATATTTCTGCAAAGAGGAACAGTGTCAATCAACAGTGTAAAAGAAAGCCAAATATTTTTCTTATATATTTTAATGATTGTTTTCCTAGATCAGAGACCTTTGAGTCAGACAAGGAGAAAAGATTGTTACAGTGAAAATTAAATCTGAGAGACAGAGATGTTTGACTTGCTTGAACTAATAGTAGTTCATTTTGCATGTGAAATATACAGAGCATTAGCGGTGAAACAGGTAATATTATCAGGTCACTTCCTTCACTGAAAAGACTTCCATGGTCATTTTCCTGAGACTGCTGATCAGAGACCCTTATGTCAGCCATGTAAAGACACAAAAAACTTGAACTCTCAGAAACAGATCATACTTACCCTCTGAATCTCAGAAGAACCCTTAAAATGTTCCTAGCCCCCTATGTAGGCCCCCTTGGCACCTGGTGACTTGAATATTCTGTCAAGTATTACTGAGGTCATTTCAGTTTGTGAGGCGGGAGCTGTATTGTTTACAACTTAAAGGTCTACAGAGCTGAAATTCTCAAAGACTTGCCACAGGAGCTGAAGATATAAATGATAATCTTCTATTCCATGCAAGAACAAAAATATTATTTCATTTGTAACATACACATTCTATGTATGACTGTATTAGTCAGTGCTTATAAAAGACTAAAGAATCCAACATTTGCATTTTTGCAATGAAAAAAACCTTACTGCTAAGGGGAAAATCTTTTTTTTCTTTTTATTACTTTTTTTTTTTTTTAAAGCTCTACTTCACATTAAGGTATATATCATTTTCTTAGAGTCATGACATGCATATTCTTCTTAGATAATATATGGGAGATAGAGTGGAGTAAGAACAAACTGTCCATTTATGTTTTGAAAATGATTGATGAAAATGATAATTCAAAGGAAAAAATGGGTAACCAACGTTTCCATTCCTCATGTTTTCATATTCCTGAATGGAAGGATTCAGTATGTGAACATTTATCATTTGAACACATCGCTCTTCTACTTAAGTGCAATTTTCTCTTCCACAGGGCTAATGGGAATTAGTAGACCAAGGGCTGGAATAAACTGGCTAAACACAGCCAGAAAAATCTTCTAAATTGGAGAGGCAGGGTGGAATTTGCTGATGCAGCCATAATTAAAGTTAGATCATAAGAAGGTATATTTTAACAACCTCCACTACAAGAGATAATGCATTGCTTTACAGAAGAAGGGGGTTGTGTGTGCCCTTAGTTTATTACTCAAATGTATTTTCAGAAATGTCCTATGAGGGAATCTCCGCCACAATCCAGATATTTGACCTGTGCATTAATATTCTCAATCATCAATGAGGTACATTCAACAGTTAATCATCACTATGAATATGCCAAAATCCCTTCCCTTTTTAATGTAGATGGGCAATTTTATACTTTTTAACTTATTTAACTATAATATAATTCATGCTGAGAGACTGAATATGCAAATGCACAAATGATATAAGACTGGAGTGGATTGCCATTTCCTTCTCCAGGGGATCTTCCCAACCCAGGGATTGAACCCAGGTCTCCCACATTGCAGGCAGACGCTTTAACCTCTGAGCTACCAGGGAAGCCCTAAGACAACAGAACTCTGATCCAAAACTTCCTGCCACTCTCAGTCCAGAAAGACCAACCACAGGTCTGCAGCAGTCTGTTCATAAAGGTCAGGACTTGGTCAGTGGTTGCCAGCTTCTGTTTGTCTCAGAACCAACCACAAAAAGCTAGATACGCTCCCCAAATCCAACACACAACATGTGCCCCCCTTTCAGTTAGCCTGCCTCCAACTTCCTCTTGTCAACAACCTCCAATGAGAGGTCGCCTAAAGCCCTCACTTTTATTCTCTACAAAGTTTTCCCACTCCAGTACCTGTCTTTGATTTAGTGACAAATGTAATGATAGAGGCTGATGTCAAGTCAATAACCTCTCTTTGCTCTCATTTTGGCAGTCTCGGTTTTTACAAAACCATAAAGTGTCACTACTCAGGAAACATTGTTTATGCTACAAAATATCTAAGACACTAAGACATCTGTACCCTTTGAAATACTATTTAAAATGGGTGAAAAGGCAAAATCTCAAGGAGTCAGATTTTAAGGACTTTACCTAGGTATATATTATACATTCCTCTTAATAAGTCAACTTATATTTGCTACCAATTAATTATCAGGCATTGAGATGTATGTTGAATATTCCAACAAAGATAAATAAACGGATCCCTGTTTTAGAACCCGCCTGACAATGCAGGAAATAAGAGACACAGGTTCAATCCCTGGGTCAGGAAGTTCCCCTGAAGAAGGACATAGCAACCCACTCTAGTATTCTTGCCAGGGAAATCTCATGGAAAGAGGAGCCTTGTGGGCTATAGTTCATAGGGTCCCCAAAAAGTTTGATACAACTGAAGTGACTTAGCATGCAGGCAATAGTTATGAGTGGGATAATATGAATGTTGACTAATAATCTAACACAGTCTTACATTTGTGCATGTACTATATGTTAAGAACAAAATGTAAGGGGGAAACCTGACCCTCTACCTAGTAGGGAATGTATGGGCTGGAAATGATTGAGCTACACAATAATCATTTGAGGTGTCATCAGTATACTTTGGAAATGTGTATAAGATATCAACTACTAAAGGAGTTATTTAGATACTCTATTTTGTAATGAAGATATAAGCATATTTTTAAAGAGCCTATATTAGTTAGAGTTTTCCAGACAGAACCAATAGAATATGTGTTTGTGTGTATGTGCAGAGACAGACAGAAACAGACATACACAGAGAGATTTATTAGAAGCAATTGACTCATGCAATTATGGAGGCTGGCAAGTCCCCAGACCTGTAGTCAGCAAGCTGATGACCCACGAGAGGACTGCTGGTGTAATTCCATCATGAAGGACAGTAAACTTAAGATCCAGGAAGACCCGATGTCTCAGTTGAAGTTTAAAAGAGGAGAAAAGATCAATATTGCAGCTCAAAGACAGTCAGGCTGGAAGAATTCCTTCTTATTCAGGGAGGGTCAGCATTTTGATATACTCAGACTTTCAGATGATTAGATGAGGCCCATTCACATCAAGGGAGGCAATCTGGTTGCTCAGTCTGTGGATCTAAATGTTAAACTCATTCAAAATCACCCAGAATGGCGTTCGACCATGTATGTGGGCATCCCAAGGTCCAGTTATGCATATGTATGTGTGAAAGTCGCTCAACTGTATCCAACTCTTTGCAACCGCATGGACTATATAGTCCATAGAATTCTCTAGGGCAGAATACTGGAGTGGGTAGCCTTTCCCTTCTCCAGGGGATCTTCCCAACCCAGGGATCAAACCCAGGTCTCCTGCATTGCAGGCAGATTCTATCCCAGCTGAGCCACAGGGCAAGCCCAAGAATACTCGAGTTGGTAGCCTATCCCTTCTCCAGTGGATCTTCCCAACCCAGGAATTGAACCAGGGTCTCCTGCATTGCAGGTGGATTCTTTACCAACTGAGCTATCAGGAAAGCTTCTTTGCCAGTTAGGCTGACAGAAAACAACAGTCAGCAGTCTACCCCTTGTCAACCTGGCACCCATGTGCATCTTCTCAAACCACACTTAACCTCCAAATGAAGACAGTAACAAAATCATAATTCCATTTTGTATGACACAACTACCCTATGCATAAACAGACAAATACTAGCCCTTTCTCTAAGAGCAGGTAAATTCTTTGAGTCATGTTTACTATTATCCTTAATATTCTGTAACATAAAAACTATAATGTAAAGTAAACAATACTTAATACTGTGACATAAAATTAATAATCTTATGTTACATAAATAGGGATAAAAGAGAGAAGAAAACAAAAACATTTGTGTTTGTATATACATTATACTACGTGTAATACAGTAAATGTATTATATATATTATATAAATATATTATATATATTATATACACACAAACATATTCATAATGAAGGAGGAAATATCATAACTATTACAGTCCTCATTTCTGAAATTGCTCACACAGTCATAACAGGTACTTATAACTATGTTTTGTGACTGTCCAATCTGTATTTCCCATTATATTCCTTCCAACTGCTGCTGCTAAGTCACTTCAGTCGTGTCGACTCCATGCGACCCCATAGACGGCAGCCCACCAGGCCTGTCTCTTATACACAT
>SJYT01001207.1:3813-40921 GCA_006410635.1 Cephalophus harveyi | reverse complement strand
GACCTAGCGACCCCATGGACTGCAGCCTACCAAATCCCTAACCATTCATCCAAACCATTGGCCATGAATGAGTGTATGGTCATACATCTGGCTACTTATCCTTCCAAGTGAAGTGAACAACCAGGTGCAGAGCTCAACTCTCTGCCCACTGGGAGAGTTTCCCTTTACTGTTGATTCAAAGATGTCTCGGAGATGCATTGGGGTGCTGCAGCTGTCTACTTGCCAATCACGCAGAACTTTCTATACACCAGGCTTCAGTCTCCTCTTCCTCTGTCAGCTGATCACAGGGAACTCCTCATAAAGCCAAAGGTGCAGGTTGGGAAAGAGAAGGCAGTATAAAAGGAGAGGGGTCCATGGGCATTTGGACCACTTCATGCAACTTACCTCTTACATGTACATTCAGAGCCTGCTTGGGACCAACTGTGTACATCCCACTCCCATTTGATGATGAAATGTTGACATGTATGCCCAACTTTATGGCCTGGTGGACCAGATGACACTCCCACTCATGTTGGGTAGTTGTTCAGGTCACATGGTAACTTGGTGGCCCAAGGTTAAGGACTTAGCCATTATTAATGCCCAATCACAGGCCAGAAACTGTTTCCCAAAAGGAGAGTCATTGCCCACAGAGGGTAGTAAGGTTTTGCTCTAAAATCATAAAGGTCTGCACTATGATTCACTTACAGAAGGCTGCCATAGCTCCAAACAGCATCCCTAGCTGCCTCTGACACTTCAAGCATTATAGGATCCTCTGGATAAAATTTCAAAGCCATTTGCACAGCAAGGTGGACCCATTGCTGAGTCCTCTCTTGTGCTGGGCCTCACTTAAAACTAGCAGCTTTCTGGGTTACTTAGTGAATAGGTCAGAGTAATACACCTAAATGAGGAATATGTTGCTTAGAGTATCACTAGGCATTGAGCCTTTTCCAACCAAAAAGAAGGGCCAGTTGCAGCTAATTATTCCTCATCTTTGAAGGGATATCTAAACATGTCCCTATTACTGGACCCCCAGAAAGTTTTCATTCCAATCTCAAAGAAAGGCAATGCCAAAGAATGTTCAAACTACCACACAATTGCACTCATCTCACACACTAGCAAAGTAATACTCAAAATTCTCCAAGCCAGTCTTCAACAGTATGTGAACTGTGAAATTTCAGATGTTCAAGCTAAATTTAGAAAAGACAGAGGAACCAGAGATCAAATCGCCAACATCTGCTTGATCATAGAAAAAGCAAGAGAGTTCCAGAAAAACATCTACTTCTGCTTTATTGACTACACCAAAGCCTTTGACTGTGTGGATCACAACAAAATGTAGAAAATTTAAAAGATGAGAATACCAGACCACCTTACCTGCCTCCTGAAAAATCTGTATGCAAGTCAAGATGCAAAAATTAGAACCGGACATGGGAAAATGGACTGGTTCAACATTGGGAAAGGAGTATGTCCAGGCTGTACATTGTCACCCTGCTGATTTAACTTATACACAGAGTATATTATGCAAATGCCAGGCTGAATGAAGCATAAGCTAGAATCAAGACTGCCAGAAGACATATCAATAACCTAAGATATGCAGATGATACCACCCTTATGGCAGAAAGTGAAGAGGAAACGAACAGCCTCTTGATGAAAGTAACAAGGAGAGTGAAAAAGCTGGCTTAAAACTCAACATTCAGAAAACTAAGATCATGGCATCCTGTCCCACCACTTCATGGCAAATAGATGGGAAACAATGTTAACAGTGACAGACTTTATTTTCTTGGGCTCCAAAATCATTGCAGATAGTGACTGCAGCCATGAAATTAAAAGATGTTTGCTCCTTGGGAAAAAAAAGTCACGACCAAACTAGACAGCATATTCAAAAGCAGAGACATTACTTTGCCAACAAAGGTCCATTCAGTCAAAACTATGGTTTTTCCAGTAGTCATGTATGGATGTGAGAGTTGGACCTTAAAGAAATCTGAGTGCAGAAGAATCGATGCTTTTGAAGTGTAGTGTTGGAGAAGACTCTTGAGAATCCCTTGAACTGCAAGGAGATCCAACCAGTCCATTGTAAAGGAGATCAGTCCTGGTTGTTTATTGGAAGGACTGATGATGAAGCTGAAACTCCAAAACTTTGGCCACCTGATGTGAAGAACTGACTCATTTGAAAAGACCCTGATGCTAGGAAAGATTGAAGGTGGGAGGAGAAGGGGATGATAGAAGATGGGAATGGATATGAGTTTGAGCAAGCTCTGGGAGTTGGTGATGGACAAGGAGGCCTGGAATGCTACTACAGTCCATGGGGTCACAAAGAGTCAGACATGACTGAATGACTGAACTGAAGAAAGGTAGAAAACTCCCACACTTTCACATTTATGGGAAATAAATGAGTAATGTCTTACTCATTAAGTCTAGAGTAGTTGCTACTTCCTGCTTACTAAGTTCAATACACATAAAATCATCAGTGTAACTGACCAGTGTAATATCTTATGGAAACAAGATCCCCATGAACTAAATTTTGATATAGGACTAGAGAGTTGACTATCCTTAAGGTAAGACAAGGCAGATGTTTTTTGGATTTTGCCAGCTGAAAGTAACCAGTTCTGGGGGCCTTTATTTACAGAGAGAAAGAAACGAAAGCTTTTGCCAGGTGATACCTGCACACCAGGTACAAGGGTATGTCTTAATTTGTTCAAACAATGAAACCACATTTGACAAAGCACCTGCAACTGAATTCACAACCTGGTTAAGCCTATAATAATTCACTGTCATTCTTCAAGATTCATCTTTTTGTTGTTGTTTCATTGCTAAGTTGTGTCTGACTCTTTGACATCCCTTGGACTGCAGCACACCAGGCTTCTCTGTCTTTCACTATCTCCCGGATTTTGCTCAAACTCATTGAGTCGATGATGCCATCTAACCATCTCATCTTCTGTCATCCCCTTCTCCTCCTACCCTCAATCTTTCATAGCGTCAAGGTCTCTTCCAATGAGTTGGCTCTTCACATCAGGTGGACAAATATTGGAGCTTCAGCTTCAGCATCAGTGAATATCCTTCCAATGTATATCCAAGGTTGATTTCCTTTAGGATTGACTAGCTTGATCTCCTTTAGGATTCCTTTAGGACTGACTAGTTTGATCTCCAAGGGACTTTTAAATGTCTTTTCCAGCACAATTTGAAAGCATCATTTCTTCAGTCCTCAGCCCTTTTTAAGGTCCAACTCTCATATGCATACATGACTACTGGAAAAAAAACACAGCTTTGACTATACAGATCTTTGATGATAAGGTGGTGCCTCTGCTTTTTAATATGCTATGTAGGTTTGTTGTAGCTTTTCTTCCAAGGAGTGTCTTTTTATTTCTTGGCTGCAGTCACTGTCCACAGTGATTTTGGACCACAAGAAAGTAAAAATCTGTCACTGCTTCTACTTTTTGCCTACCTATTCACCATGAAGTGATTGAACCAGATGCCATGACCTTAGTTTTTTGAATGCTGAGTCACAAGCCCAATGGATGACTTAAATAGGGATGAATTAGATGCCACCACCTCTGCATTTTCCAAATTCATAATGGTGGCCCTAACTGCAGTCCTTCCAGGAATTCAGTATTACTTTTGGTTACTGTTCTCTTAGGTAGAGGCAGTTGTGGTGGTGAAAGCTTTTGGATTTTCCCACCATAATAGCCCTCAGTCCACTGGCCAGGGCACCCATATGGGGATTCTGCCAGTTGCCAAAGACGTCTATTCCAACTAGGCATTCCAGAACTGATGAAATGGTTACAGACTGAGTTCAGGGATTTTCTGAGCCCACTGTGAGAGGGATCCTATCTAAAACTCTGTTGATCACCTGACCTTCATACATCCCTTCTGTGGCTGAAGGGCCACAGTGATATTTTGGATCTTTTGGAATTAGTGTCCAATATTTCCCCAGAGATTCAGTTATTAATATTTCTGTTACCACAATGTACCCTGGTAAAGGCCATGGATCCTTCAGGGGAAGACTGAGAGAAAGATGAACTGTGTACATTTGTGGCAATGTACAGGGGTCCATCTTTAAGGACCTTCTCATTTCCCTTCTTCATTCAAGGAGTTTGGGGTCTGAAAATTGGCTCAAGTCTGAGACTGATTGAGAGGCCATGATTCTTTTTTTTTTTTAACTTCCATTAGACTTTTGTTCCCTTGGCCTAAAATATTTCTGGTTCTACCGATAAGTGAGGAAGTAATAGGCTTCCTATCTGTTTCACTTCATGGAGCACCATGAGGAAGTCACCAGGCCATGTCTGCATGAGTCAGGCTATGCTGACCGCTGCTTTGTTACTGTAGGTCATGACCATAGCCACACCCACCTTGCTTGTGGTGGCCTTTGGCCACAAACTGGCTCCCGTTATCAGGATCCAATTATTCCAGTCTCATTGAGGTTGCCCAATTCAGAGACTACAGTTCCCACTGTGAGATCTGGTTACAGAGAAGAACAATTGTGGAGCTCTTGCAAGGTGCTGGGCTCCCATCACAAATTTATTTCTCATCATCATGGTGAAAGTTCTGTCTTCTGGATGCTCTCTGTATGGGGAAAGATGTCTTAAATGACAAACACCCTCTAATATTCCTGTTTCCCTAAGTATTTACATCCCTTCCTCTTCACTAAACCAAGGTTGGTTGGGCATGTTCAGCTTGTCCACTATGGTTCACCTTGCAATACCTGCTTTAGTCAATCAACCAAAGAAACTGTCACAGTCCTCAGTAACGCTCTGATCTGCCCCACGAAACACAGAATCCTTGCTCAGTGAGTCTGTATCAGTAAATTCAACCTGACTCAGCTCTACTCTCCTCCCTCCTTTACCCCACACTTTTGATATCTTCTCCTCCATAGGTCTCTAGACTTCTGACCGTATCAATTAGAAAACTTGAGCACTTCTCTTAGGGTGTAGCTCATCTTCTATGGTTCACACTCTATAATCCTCACCTGTACAGGCCTACTGGGACTGGGGTCTAGTTACAGGTGTAGAAGCAAAGGTGGGTGATGGGTGTGGGTCCCATTTCTTGCATGGCAACTGCCTCAGGAGAGACCAATACAGTTTATGTAGGCAATGCAGACTTTATTGTATCCCTTCAGATGGGGATGAAGAGATCACTTACAGTGGGAACAGAGAGGATTCTTCCACTGGCAAATAAGATTCATCAGAATTCATGGGTGTGATGTCTCAGTTTTGTCATGTTCCCATTCCAACTTTCAGGATCCCATTCTGTCCCTTTCATGCCCTCAGTCTGCAGCAGACACCCTGGGAGGCGGGAGTTCAAACTGCATTTAGCCACTGACAGAATGAAATGTTTTTATTTGCTTTTTTTTTGTTTGTTTGTTTAGTAATCTCAGCTTTAAGGCTACAAGAAATAAGGGTCTCCTCTAGGGCACCCAGAGAAGCTTTAGGTCATTTATGCAGCGCTTTAACTGGGGATTCAAACCCCTGCTGCTGCTGCTGCTGCTGCTGCTAAGTCGCTTCAGTCGTGTCTGACTCTGTGTGACCCCATAGATGGCAGCCCACCAGGCTCCCCCATCCCTGGGATTCTCCAGACAAGAACACTGGAGTGGGTTGCCATTTCCTTCTCCAATGCATGAGAGTGAAAAGTGAAAGTGAAGTCGTTCAGTCGTGTCCAACTCTTCGCGACCCCATGGACTGCAGCCTACCAGGCTCCTCAATCCATGGGATTCTCCAGCTCATCCTTTTCTTTCAACACTCTTCCAGCCACATTAGGAGAAACTGGCCAGTCTGATTAAGTTTACTGAGGAAAATGTTCAAAAGTATCATAAACACAGACATCCAGATTCAGGCTTCTTGTAAGAGGTCAATTAGGAAAATCCTATCAAGATATTTTTCATATCTCTATGCCCAGATCACATCAGTGCTACATTTACTACTGGCACCAGAGTCATTTGCAACTTTAACTCCAACCATATTAGCACACTATTAACCATAGATGTATTAATATATCTTTTGACACACAAATGTTATTGAACAGAGTGAGAGTGTTTCAATATTCACTTACATGACAAACCACTGCCACAGGCATTAGTTTCTGCAAAAGTTCCCCAGTCAATAGAGTCAATTCCAGAGACACCAGCACCAATGCATAAAATTCACCTCAAAATTCTGTTCCTCTAAAACCATTCTCAGTACCAAAATTTGTCTTATGTTCTCCAGATAGAGACATAGAGAAACAGAATCCAAAGAGAGCCAATGGGTAGTACCAGTCGAAACCTGAGAACCAAGAAAGCTTATGATGTAACTTCATTCCAAAGGCTGGAAGGTTCAATATCCAGTAAGAGTCGAAATTTCAATTTGGCAGTATATCCAAAAGCAGGGAAAAAAAAAAAAAACCCATGTCACAATGTGAAGTCAATCAGGCAGGAGGAACTTACTCTTAGTCAGGTGGATGGTCAGCCTTTTGATATACTCATTTCTTCAACTGACTGGACAAGGCTTACTCAGGGAGAGCAATCTGCTTTACTCAGTCTATTGATTTCAATGTTAAATTCAAACCCTCTCATTGAAATATCCAATATATTGGTTGACCAAATATCTGGATATTCTGTGCCCCAATCAAGTTGACACACGCAATTAACCAGAGTTTCTCCAAGGGGACTTTTACAAATAATTATGGATACAGTGTTTTCACCATAAATAAAATATGGGGAAAAAATGGATAATTAAGACCTCTTTAAAAGTTGGTGAGATTTCTATGTATGATACCTATAACTGGGCTTCCCTGGTGGCTCAGATGGTAAAGAATCTGCATGGATTACAGGAGACCTGGGTTTGATCCCTGGGTCAGGAAGATCCCCTGGAGAAGGAAATGCAACCCACTCCAGTATCCTTGCTTGGAGAATTCCATGGACAGGGGAGTCTGGTGGGCTATAATACATAGGGTCACAAAGAGTCAGACATGACTGAAGCAACTTAGCATGCTTACAATATTGTAGTATAAAGTTTCTTTGAAAAGACAAAAAAAAGCAAGTGAATGTTTATTAAGATGTACTAGCTTCAGAGTGTATAGGGTACATCTGAAGATGGGCGGGCAAGGTTAGGTATAAAGAATGTATCCCTGGGACTTCCCTTGTTGTCCAGTGGTTAAGATTCTGCACTTCCAATGCAGGGGGAACAGGTGCAATTCCTGGTAAGGGGACAAAGATCTCATATGCCACACAGCATGGTCAAAAAGATTTTTAAAAATTTTTAATTAAAAAACAGAATGTATCCCTAACTTCATAAGCAGTGTAGATATATCTGCTTATCCCAAATACATTGTTACATATAGATTTTAGTTGGTCCATTGGGTGCACTGAAGAAAATTTGTTGATGTACTATGTTACTAAGATCTAGTTAGCAGGGAAAAATCCCTGGTTTAGAAAAAATTTGGTTTCATTCAAGTTAAAGGCCACATCCCAGGAGATGTAGAGAAACAATGCATGGAGTTCCAGATGTCCTTCTGTATATGTTGCATCTTCCAGGACTAGATGAGGGGCTGCCCCTGACTGGATGAGGGGCTCCATCTTTACCTCTCAAACTACCACCATTTCAACAATTTATTGCAGCTGTTTTTAGTTATGCTTAAGAAAATATAGTCTTGACTTCTCTAGTAATATTTTAAGTCTTAAATTTCACATCTGAGCTTATCAGAAAGTCTAATTTCAATAGTCAAAAGATCTCACCCACATTCTTCTTTCCCCAGAAGAAGATTAATTTGTAATTTGCAATTAATTTGGCAATTAATTTGGACCCAACAAATTTAAAAATCATAACGTCCATGGTTTCACGGCTATGTCTTGCCCTAATAGGAGCGACCTGGTTTTTAGTAGCAAAACGGTGGGGATTCCTCTGGTGGTGTAACTCACCCATCACAGAGTCCTTCCAAATGATCTATGTCTCCAATATAGACTTAGCTTAAGCAAAAGCAACGATGCTGTAATACAAATTCAATTCACAGGTGGACACCTGGCTCAAGCTGGCTTATTCAGAGCACCCTGCTGCCCTCCCAGCTGCTCTCCAGGTGTGGGTGGTTGAGTTATGAGCATCAGACCCAAGCAGACTCAAAGAGCACCCTCCATGAAATTTTGTGTCTTGAGTCAAAGTGAGACAAATTTGTGCAAGCTTCTTACAGTAATTAAAGATAGCAAGGGGGCATCCCTGACTAGATGGACTAGTGAACTCCGGGAGTTGGTGATGGACAGGGAGGCCTGGCATGCTGCAATTCACAGGGTCGCAAAGAGTCAGACACAACTGAGCAACTGAACTGAACTGAAAGGGACAGCAGATACAATATCTGTATTCAATGACTCCAAGAGATCAGATAATGAAAAGAAAAGTTAATACACAACTTTATGAAAAACAAGAAACTCAGAGGATTAATGTATTTTTTTGAGTCAAGAGCTCTAAACATTCTGGAGTCCTCATGCCAGCCCTGCCATTTTCGACAACTGTTTGGAGTTTGTGACCCAACAAACTGTCACACTGTCCTTCTAACGCATGATGCTTGCTTTGGGTTTCCAGTGAAACTAGTCTGCGCTTTTCTGTGGCATTTACAAATAAAACAATGAGTCTTGTCTAATAGAGAAGATCAAGGACTACATATATAAAGCTATTTGATTAGGACTATTTATACAATGAAAATATAGAAATGAAATGTTCAACAGTGGAGGCAGAGTTACACAGGTCACAATCAAACTGCATTGCAGCCTTAAAACTATGTTTTCAAAGACTGTTAAATAACAATTGTCTACATGAGAAACTACTTAGTGAAAAAGCAGATACAACATTGTTTAATCAATAGGATTCACATTTATGTGTAAATATACAGGTGACTACTTGGAAGGAAAATTATGCGAATGTTAAGAACAGTTGCCTGTGGATGATGAGAACAAAAGTGATGTGCTTACACTTTTATAATCACCAAATAAGTACATATTTATATATGTAAGAACATTTAAAATATTATTTCAAAATTAACATTCATTCATATGTAATATAAGATAATCTTCGGTTCAGTCCCTAAGCAAATAATCAATCAGAAATTTTAAGATACTAGTCAAATTACTGAAGTATTTATTTCACAGAGAAAAAGCCAGAGAATCAATGTGAGAGGGAGAGGGAGTTATTATTCTAAGGAATTTTATTCTTCTTGCACATTTGCACAAACACCGCTAAGGGGTCTCTCCCAATAAATTAGATTCTTAAGTGACTTGTTCTTTAAACAAATGTTAAAAAATGATGATAATTACTTGAATTATATTGTTTTCCTTTAATTAAGAAATAAAGCCCACAGTGGATAAGATAATTCTTTCACTGAAAAGGTATGTGATTCGAATTCCATGTGCAAGCTCTCTATATTGAATTGGACCCTTTATCTTTCAGTTGCCTTCTGGGGAAAAAAAAAAAAATCATCATCTCGCTTGCTAAATGCTTAGTTCAAATACTTCTGCTGATTTTTCTGCAATAGACACCTGCTCCCTGAAAAATCAATAGTGAATACTAGTAACACTAGTTAAAAATAACTCTGTTTCATTTTATAAAACTTCAATAGATATGAAGTCAAATAATACCTTTGAATATTACTGAATGAGGAACTGTACCTTTTGGCTTCTGGATTTTTTTTTAACTTCAGACAGACCTTGAAGATATTGTTGACTGGGTTACACACCACTGCAATAAAGTGAGTAGCAAGAATTTTCTGGCTGCTTAGTGTATAAAAAAGTTCTATTTATACTATACTATGATTTATTAGTCATGCAACAGAATTGTCTTAAAAATACCAATTTAAATACCTTCATTAAAAAACATATTGCTAAAAACTGTTAACCATCCGAGCCTTCTTCAGCAAGCCATAATCTTTTTTGCTGGTGGAGGCTCTTGGCTCAGTGTTGATGGCTGCTGACTGATCAGAGTGGTGATGGCTGAAGGCTGTGGTGGCTGCAAGAGTTTCTTAAAATAAGACAACAAAGAAGTCTGCCACATCCATTGACTCCCTTTCACAAATGACTTCTCGGTAGCATGCAGTGCTGTTGGATAGCATATATTACACACAGTATACCTCCCTCAAAATTAGAGTCAATCCACTCAAACCCTGCCATTGTTTTATCAACTAAGTTGACATAATGTTCTAAGTCTTTGTTGTTATTTTCAACAATCTTCCCAGCATCTTCATGAGGAGTAGTTTCCATCTGAAGAAATCACTTTCTTTGCTCATCCATAAGAAGCAACTACTCATCTGTTAAAGTTTGATCATGAGATTGTAGTGATTTAACCACATCTTCTTCAGACTCTTCTCTCACTATTCCTACCACAGATAAAATTACTTTCTCCACTAAAGTCCTGAAGCCCTTCAAGTCATCCATCAATGTTGGAACCAACTTCTTCTAATCTCCTATTAATGTTGATGTTTTTACCTTTTCCCATGTCCTACCTTTGCAGGGTTTTATTTACTTTGCCCAGATTCATGTTTCGAAGATGTAGCTTTACAAAATGTATTTCTCAAGTGATAAGGCTTGAAAGTTGAAATGATCCTTTGATTCATGAGCTGCAGATTGGGTACTGCATTTAGTAGGCACAAAAACAAACATGACTCTTGTACATTGTGTAACCAGGTACATGGTCACTTAGCAGCAGTTTTTGAAAGGAATCTTTTCTAAGCAATAGGTTTCAACTGCATGCTTCAAATATTCAGTAAATCACGCTGCAAACAGATGTGCTGTAACCATGCTTTGTTATTCCATTGATAGGGCAGAGTAGATTTAGCGTAATTCATAAGGACCCTGATTTGTGGGAATGATAAATGAGCACTGATTTCAACTTCAAGTCACCAGCTGCATTAGCCCCTAACAAGAAAGTCAGTCCATCCTTTGAAATTTTCAAGCCAGGCACCCACTTCTTTTTAGCTTATTAAAGCCCTGGATGGCATCTTCTTCCAATATAATGAAAAACTATTGTTTAGTGTAGCCACCTCCATTAATGATCTGAGCTAGATCTTCTGAGTAACTTGCTGCAGCTTCTACACCAGCACTTGCTGCTTCAGCTTGCATTTGTTATGGAGATGAGTTCTTTCCTTAAAACTCAGGAACCAAAGTCAGTTAGCGTCACATTTTTCTTCTGCTGTTTCCTCTCCTCTCTCAGCCTATAGAACTGAAGAGGGTGAGAGCCTTGCTCTGGATTAGTCTTTGCCTACAAGAATGTGGGGCTTCCCAGGTGGCAGTAGCGGTAAAGAACCCACCTGCCAATGCAGGAGACAGAAGAGATGTGGGTTCAATCCCTGAGTTGGAAAGATCCCCTGGAGGAGGGCATGGCAACCCACACCAGTATTCTTGCCACAGACGAGGAGCCTGATGGGCTATAGTGGGCTACAGTCCATGGGGTCACAAAGAGTCGGACACGACAGAAGCAACTTAGCAGCAGCACCAAGAGAATGTGGTGGCTGGTTTGATTGTCTATCCAGACCACTCAAACTTACTCCATATCACCAATAAGGCCATTCTCTTTATCATTCGTGTGTTGACTGAAGTAGCACTTTTCCCTTCCATGAATAACATGGGTAACCATTTGCCACAAAAGGCTTATCTCCCTTTATGACATGCCCTCCTCAGTAAGCTTAATCAGTTCTAGCTTCTTTAAGTGAGAGACATAAGACTCTTCCTATAACTTGGACATTTAGAGGCCATTGTAGGGTTATTAATTTGCCTAAGTTTGTATCTCAGGAAATATAGAGGTTCAAGGAGAGAAAGAGAGATAAGGGGAATGGCTGGTCCATGTAGCAGTCACAACACACAATATTTATTAACTAAGCTTGCAGACTCATGTGAACATAGTTCATGGCACCCCAAAGCAAAGAAAAGAGGCACATAAAAGATCACTGATTGAAAATCACTACAGCCAATATAATAATGAAAAACTTTGAAATATTTCAAGAATTACCAAATTTGACACAGACAGATGAACAAACGCTGTTGGAAAATGGTGCTGATAGGCTTGATGACTACAGGATAGCCACAAACCATCAATTTGTTTAAACAAAAATCACAATCTATAAAGGGAAGTGCGCCGAAAAGGTCATGCTTGTATCTCCAAAATGCTCATAACTATACAAAATGTCAAAAACCCATGTATTTTTCTTTTTACTAAGAATGTAGAATATTTAAGTAACATTCTTTGTCAAATTTAGAGGGGAAACATATTCTAAAAATCATTCTAACTCTTTTCAACAATTAACTGTTTATTTCCTTTTCACATACTGATATTCACCCTTGACTGTCCATAATTTATGTTCGCAGGCTTGAAAATGCCTTTTTCTTTTATTTCCTTTAATGTCTACTTCTTTAAATTTTTCATCTTATCGTTTCCTACTTCACGTTCCTAATTTTTAGCAGCAGTGTAAAAACTCTAAGCTTCACCCTGTCTCTGTATTACTTTTCCTTTCAAACAGACTAACTATAACTTCTTTTTACTCCGAAAGTTACTGTCCTTTTGTTAAAACTGACATCA
This sequence comes from Cephalophus harveyi, assembly GCA_006410635.1. Lineage (NCBI taxonomy): Eukaryota > Metazoa > Chordata > Mammalia > Artiodactyla > Bovidae > Cephalophus > Cephalophus harveyi. The sequence goes on along the minus strand of SJYT01001207.1, from coordinate 28,424 downwards.
AATCAGGTCAAGCACCCTCATAGACCTTTCTCATCTCCAAATCTAATTCAACAAATACTTTCTGCTGCTCTTGAATAAACCACAAACTGTCAAAGATGCAATAATCCCCAGATACATTCAACACCTTCAAGGAGCATACAGTCAAATTTCTTACATGTAGGTTTGGGATTTTCTCCATTCGGTGTATCCACTCACCAAACATTCTATGTAGTTTTCTAATTAAACGATTTCTTCTACTGAATGTCTTCATTTTCAGTCCACACTCATCTTTAAAGAGTAAATTTTCTTTGATTCCAATTTTCTGAACTTATCTCAAACAAACCACCCAGTTCTAAGCTTATATAAATGACCAATTAAGTCATTTTGAGAGAACTACCTAGTAGCGGATAGATTTTAAAAGGAAAAAGAAGAAAAGAAACAAGGAAAAAACAAACAAAAAAAATTGCTTTGAAAATTTGCCATGAGAACAACATAGATGAACCAGGAAGGTATTATGCTTAGTGGAATAAGTCAAATAGAAAAAAAAAACAAATACTGTATGCTATCACTTATGTGGAATCCAATAAAAATAAAATGAATGAATATAACAAAACAAAAAAGTTTCCTCACAAATACAGAGAACAAACTAGTGATTACCAAGGGGAGAAGAATGGGGGATGGGCAAGATAGGTGTAGGAACCAAAAGCTACGAACTACTTACTTACAAAATAAAATGCAAAGATCTGTTATACAGCATGGGGAAATAGAGCCAATATTTTATAATAACTTTAAATGGAGTATGATTTATAAAAACACTAAATCACTATGCTGTATATCTGAAACAAACATAATATTGTAAATCAACTATAGTTTATAGTTTAATTTTTTCTTTAAAAAAGTTGCTTACACACCCATGAGTTGCTTTATGTACAAAAAGTGACTATTTATTTGGGGAATGTAAGTCTACTGTAAGCTTTTTCTGTATGCAAGCCCTTCTACTCTGTCTTATTCACAATCCCTCCCAGAACAGAAAGATTTCAAAGTTATCCAAGGACCACTTCATAGGCAAATTTTAAGGTTGTCTTTCTCTGTCTCTGAAAAGTAAATTAACAGTTCTTCCAAATTATCTTTCATTTGTAATTAGTATATAATTTTATATGAAAAACAATATATTATAAAAACACTTTTCAGACATATCAACTTTTTTTTTACTCCTCGGTCTTTCCCTCATCTTTAATATACTAACTCACTTAACAAGTATTTATTAAGAGATTTTAATCCACAGTCACTGTACTATATCTTTGGGACACCAACATTTGCCCACATGAAGTTCATGACACAGATTTAACAGAATAACAGAAAGTTTTAGAACATCAGGACGTGCTCCGTTCTGACATACAGTGATATGCACTAAAAACATGATCTTTTATTCCCCCAAGATCACCACAATCAATTTCCTAGGGATCTCTCAGCTTGCTATAAAAATGTTGGAGTAAATTATTCAAAATTACTAAATCAGATTATTTCATTCTGTTCCTCCCCTCCCTTCACCAACCCTTCTTGCAATTTCATGTCTTCAAAATGCTTACACTACTCTCAAGTAAAGCCCACTTTGACCAACAAGGTCCAACAGAATATTGCTATGCTTATTAGGGTAATCTCAAGCCATTTGCTTTGTTACTCACTCAGGGAGGTACACTGGTCTCCGTTTTGTTCCTTGAACATAACAAGACCACTTGTGCCTTATAACCTTGGGCTGTATTACTTTTTATAAAGCTAGTTCTATCTGTTGTGGGTAGTTCAACTATTGGCTCCTCAGAGGAGCTACTTATTGATCATTACATTTTGTTGTTGTTGTTCAGTTGCCAAGTAGCATCCAACTCTGCAACCCCATACGATGTAGCACGCCAGGCTCCTCTACCCTCCACTATCTTCCAGAATTTGCTCAAATGCATGTCCATTGAGTACTGGTGATGCTATCTAACCATCTCATTCTGTGCAGCACTCTTTTCCTTTCAGCCTTTCCCAGCATTAAGGCTTTTCCCAATGAGTCAGCTCTTTGCATCAGGTGGCCAAAGTACTGGAGATTAAGCTTCAGCAACAGTCCTTCCAATGAATATTCAGGGTTGATTTCCTTTAGGATTGACTGGCTTGATCTCCTTGCTGTTCAAGGGATTCTCAAGATTATTCTCCAGCAACACAACTCGAAAGCATCAATTCCTCAGCACTCAGCCTTCTTTATGGTTCAACTCTCACATTTGTACATGACTACTGGAAAAGCCATAGCTACTCTTGATCACAAAATTCAAGTTTGTACCCTGGCGTATAATTATGTTACCTATTGAACTGATTATTGAGTGTTCTCTTATCTACCACTAAGTCATTCTATTTTTCTCTGAGGAAAAAAAGGACCATTTCTATGGTAGATACTCAACAAATATCTGTGAATAACAAATTATTATATAAGTGAGTAAAATTCTAGAGAGGAGGTGAACTGAGTGTGCAGTGGAGGAACTAGATTCAATGGGATTTGAGGTCAGGGAAGATTTAACACAGAAAAAAGCATATATTGAGCCTGGAAAGACCAACAGGAATTAGTCAGTTCAAGACGGTACTGAGACAGTTCTAGATCTTCCTGCCAAAGGCAAAAACATGATGTGACAAATTTTCAGAAACAAGAAAGAAACAATAGCTCAGTTTGACAGCAGCAGAAAATGTGAATTGTATAGTGGTGTATCATAATTTTTCTAAGATAACTAAAGCAAAGTAATGAAAGGCCTTGTTTACTGTGGTAATGACTTTAAATTGTATTTTATGTATAAAGTATGTCAAAGTAAAGGACTTTGTGAAAGTTAATTTTAGATAGATTAGGCAATGTCTAGTATGGTTTCCTACGTTTCAAGCTGAAACAACTAGATAGGTATCAATGCCATTCACTGAGGCAGGAAATAAAAGGAGGATATTCTAATGTGAATGAAAAAATAAGAGTTCTATTAGACATATGTTTCAGATTCATTAAAAAATATATATATATAAATACAGGTTTCCAAAAGACAGAGAAACACACAAGTCTAAAGATCTGAGCTGGAGGTTGAGGTCAGAGGCCCTGATATGATTAGAACTATTCACAGAAATTCCAGTCTTTTCACATAGCATTTACTCCACTCTCCCATTGTTGTAAAGCAAGGCCATGATAAGAAAATGTGAGAAGCATTGATGTATGTCATGTCTGCAAAGTTGTTCTTAAAGATTGTGTAATTTACCAGTTTGTTTGATTGACCATAATGAGTGCTGGATCCCAGCCGACCAGTTTGTTTAACCTTTATTGAGTTAAGACACAGAGATACTGGAAGCTAGATCATTATACAAAAGACTGGTCTCTCATTACTAAAGAAAATTTCAACTCATGAAAGCAGATGAGATATCTGAGAAGTGTTTAAGAAGAAAAGCATTCTAAGAACAGAGGCTGTGGATGGAACACCATCACTTGAAGGTCCAATCAATGAATATCTTCAAATGTTGCAAAGTAGAAGCAGTTGAAAGAAAACTATTTTAAGTAAAAGCAGTGTCACTGGGGCAAAAAAAAAAAAAAAAAGAATTTTCAAGGGAGAAATAGAAACAGAAATTAAACACAAGCTATTAAAAGGCCATGATAAGAAAATGTCAGAAACATTGAAGTATGTCATATCTGCAAAGTTGTTCTTAAAGATTGTGTAATTTACTAGTTCGTTTAATTGACCATAATGAGTGCTGGATCCCAGCCGACCAGTTTGTTTAACCTTTATTGAGTTAAGACACAGAGATACTGGAAGCTAGATCACTACACAAAAGACTGGTCTCTCATTACTAAATAAAATTAAAATAAATTAAAATTTAATTAATAAATTAAAATAAATTAAGAACTGGAATCAGTAATGACCCAGTGAGAAAAGTTTCATTGGGATTGCTTCAAGCTACAGGGCAATCAGTATTAACCAGGAAGTAACACTACCTTTAAGAAACTTTTCTTGAAAAGGAAAGATGCTGTTTTCTCTGCAAGGAAGAAAATTTAAATAATGAAAACAGTTTAAATTTATCATCAGAATTTCTTTTATTTCACCTTTTAATTGCATCAATAGACATGAATATTGTATGTACAATATACGGTGCCTTAAAGGTTAAAGCGTCTGCCTCCAATGCGGGAGACCTGGGTTCGATCCCTGGGTCGGGAAGATCCCTTGGAGAAGGAAATGGCAATCCACTCCAGTATTCTTGCCTGGAGAATCCCATGGACATAGAAGCCTAGTAGGTTACAGTCCACAGGGTCGCAAAGAGTCGGACACGACTGAGAGACTTCACCTCACCTAAATGCTGGGAGAAAATGTACACAATTAAAATGAAGATCAAGTGCTCCTTTCAGCAGCAAATGTACTAAAACTGAAATGGTACAGAGAAGATTAGTATAGTCCCTGTGCAAGGATAACATGCAAATTCGTGACATGGTCCATACTTTCATGAATATGGCTATACTATTCAAAGCAATTTACACATTCAAAGAAATCCCTATCAAATTACCAATGGCATTTCTCACAGATATAGAACTTTCTTCAATTGGTACAGAAACACAGATGACCAAGAATAGCCATAGCAAACTTGAGAAAGAAAAAGGGCTGGAGGAATCAGGCTCCCTGGTTCAGACTATATTCAGTTCAGTTCAGTTCAGTCTCTCAGTCATGTCCGAATCTTTGCGACCCCATGAATCACAGCATGCCAGGCCTCCCTGTCCATCATCATCTCCCAGAGTTCACTCAAACTCATGTCCACCGAGTCAGTGATGCCATCCAGCCATCTCATCCTCTGTCGTCCCCTTCTCCTCCTGCCCCCAATCCCTCCCAGCATCAGAGTCTTTTCCAATGACTCAACTCTTCTCATGAGGTGGCCAAAGTACTGGAGTTTCAGCTTTAGCATCATTCCTTTCAGAGAACACCCAGGGCTTATCTCCTTTAGAATGGACTGGTTGGATCTCCTTGCAGTCCAAGGGACTCTTAACAGTCTTCTTCAACACCACAGTTCAAAAGCATCAATTCTTCGGTACTCAGCTTTCTTCACAGTCCAACTCTCACATCCGTACATGACTACTGGAAAAACCATAGCCTTGACTAGACGGACCTTTGTTGGCAAAGTAATGTCTCTGCTTTTCAATATGCTATCTAGGTTGGTCATAACTTTCCTTCCAAGGAGTAAGCGTGTCTTAATTTCATGGCTGCAATCACCATCTGCACTGATTTGGGAGCCCCCAAAAAATAAAGTCTGACACTGTTTCCACTTTCCCCATCTATTTCCCATGAAGTGATGAGACCGGATCCCATGATCTTAGTTTTCTGAATGTTGAGCTTTAAGCCAACTTTTTCACTCCCTTCTTTCACTTTCATCAAGAAGCTTTTTAGTTCCTCTTCACTTCCTGCCATAAGGGTGGTGTCATCTGCATATCTGAGGTTATTGATATTTCTCCCAGCAATCTTGATTCCAGCTTGAGCTTCTTCCAGCCCAGCATTTCTCATGATGTACCCTGCATAGCAGTTAAATAAGCAGGGTGACAGTATACAGCTTTGACGTACTCCTTTTCCTATTTGGAACCAGTCTGTTGTTCCATATCCAGTTCTAACTGTTGCTTCCTGACCTGCATATACGTTTCTCAAGAGGCAGGTTAGGTGGTCTGATATTCCCATCTCTTTCAGAATTTTCTACAGTTTATTGTGATCCACACAGTCAAAAACTTTGGCATTGTCAATAAAGCAGAAATAGATGTTTTTCTGGGACTCTCTTGCTTTTTCCATGATCCAGTGGATGTTGGCAATTTGATCTCTGGTTCCTCTGCCTTTTCTAAAACCAGCTTGAACATGTGGAAGTTCACAGTTCACATGTTTCCGAAGCCTGGCTTGGAGAATTTTGAGCATTACTACAAAGCTAGAGAAATCAAAACTATATGGTACTGGCACAAAACTAGAAAGATATATCAATGCAACAGGATAGGAAGTCCAGAAACAAATCCACGCACCTATGGTCACTTAACCTTAACAATGGAGTCAAGGATAGACAATAGAGAAAAGACAGTATCTTCAATAAATGGTCCTGGGAAAATTAGACAGCTACATGTAAAAAAATAAAATTAGAACATTCTTTAACACCATACACAAAAAATAAATTCAAAAAAGAATTAAAGACCTAAATATAAGGCCAGATACTATAAAACTCTTAGAAGAAAACATAGGCAGAAAAATCTCCAACATAAATTGCAACATGATTTTTTTCAACCCATCTCCTAGAGTAATGAAAATAAAAATAAAAATAAATAAATGGGACCTAATTAAACTTAAAAACTTTTGCACAGCAAAGGAAATCCTAAAGAAGACAAAAAGAAAACCCACAGAATGGGAGAAAATATTTGAAAATGAAGCAACCAACAAGGGAATTATCTCCAAAATATTGAAGCAGCTCATGCAGCTCCTTATCAAAAAAACAAACAACCCAATCAAACAATGAGTGGAAGATCTGAATACATAATTCCCCAAAGAAGACATACAAATATCCAAAAAACACATGAAAATATGTTCAAAATCACTAATAATTAGAGAAATGCAAATCAAAACCACAATGCGGTATCACCCCACATTGGTCAGAATGGCCATCATCAAAAAGTCTACAAACAACAAATGCTGGAAAGGTGTAGAGAAAAGGTAAACCTCCTACACTATTAGTTGGAATGTAAACTGACACAACTATGGTAGAGAACAGTATCACCAGTTCAGTTCAGTTCCATTCAGTAGCTCAGTCATGTCTGATTCTTTGTGACCTCAAGGACTGCAGCACGCCAGGCTTCCCTGTCCATCACCAACTCCCAGAGCTTGCTGAAACTCATGTTCATTGAGTCGGTGATGCAATCCAACCATCTCATCCTCTGTCATCCCCTTCTCCTTCTGCCTTCAATCTTTCCCAGCTTTAACGTCTTTTCAAATGAGTCAGTTCTTCTCATCAGGTGGCCAAAGTATTGGAGTTTCAGCTTCAGCATCAAGTCCCTCCAATGAATATTCAGGACTGATTTCCTTTAGGATGGACTGGTTGGATCTCCTTGTAGTCCAAGGGACTCTCAAGATTCTTCTCCAACACCACAGTTCAAAAGCATCAATTCTTCAGCACTCAGCTTTCTTTATAGTCCAACTCTCATATTCATACATGACTACTGGAAAAACCATAACTTTGACTAGATGGACCTTTGTTGACAAAAGACAACCGTATGGGGTTTCTTAAAAAAGCAAAAATATACCTAACAAATGATCCAGTAATCCCATACCTGGGCATTATAGCCAGACAAAACCATAATTTGGAAATATACATGCACCCCAAATTCACTGCAGCACTACTTCCAATAGCCAAGAAGTGGAAGCAACATAAATGTCCATCAACAGAGGAATGGATAAAGATGTTGGAAAGATCCCCTAAAGAAGGGCATGGCAACCCACTCCAATATTGTTCCCTGGAAAACTCCATGGACAGCGGAGCCTGGCTGGCTAGGGTCCATAGGGTCACAAAGAGTCGGACACAACAGAAGCATGCACACATGCACATATTTACAATGAAACATTATTCAGCCATAAAAAGCAATGAAATGATTCTACTTGCAGCAAACCAAATGGACCTAGAGATTACCATACTGAGTGAAGTAAGCCAGAGAGAGAAAGACAAATATCATATGGCAGTGCTTATATGTGGAATCTAAAAGGGGGAGTATAAATGAACTTATCTATAAAACAGAAATAGAATATAGAAAATTTCTACAGATGTATAAAACAAACATGATTATCAGGAGGCAAGCAAGAAGTGATAAACTGGGAGATTGGGACTGACACATACACACTACTATATCTAGAATAGATACTAAGAACTTACTGTATGACACAAGCAACTCTACTCAGTACTCTATAATGGTCTGTACAGGAAAAGAATCTAGAAAAGAGTGAATCAGGTGAACTGATTCACTTTGTACACCTGAAATTAACACAACATTGAAAATCAGCTGTACTCCAATAATTTTTTTTTAATAAAATGATCAGTGTAAGTGATTTTAGAACAAAGTAGAATTTTTACATGAATTATTCCACTAAAGCTTTATACAGGTTCTACCAGAAGTATGGCAAATATACAAGGATAAAACTGGACATGGAACAACACACTGGTTCCAAATAGGAAAAGGAGTACTTCAAGGCTGTATGTTGTCACCCTGCTTATTTAACTTATATGCAGAGTACATCATGAGAAACACTGGGCTGGAAGAAACACAAGCTGGAATCAAGATTGCTGGGAGAAATATCAATAACCTCAGATATGCAGATGGCACCACCCTTATGGCAGAAAGTGAAGAGGAGCTAAAAAGCCTCTTGATGAAAGTGAAAGAAGAGAGCGAAAAAGTTGGCTTAAAGCTCAACATTCAGAAAACGAAGATCATGGCATCTGGTCCCATCACTTCATGGCAAATAGAAGGGGAAACAGTGGAAACAGTGTCAGACTTTATTTTTTTGGGCTCCAAAATCACTTCAGATGGTGACTGCAGCCATCAAATTAAAAGACGCTTACTCCTTGGAAGAAAAGTTATGTCCAACCTAGATAGCATTTTCAAAAGCAGAGACTACTTTGCCGACTAAGGTCCATCTAGTCAAGGCTATGGTTTTTCCAGTGGTCATGTATGGATGTGAGAGTCGGAATGTGAAGAAGGCTGAGTGCCGAAGAATTGATTCTTTTGAACTGTGGTGTTGGAGAAGACTCTTGAGAGTCCCTTGGACTGCAAGGAGATCCAACCAGTCCATTCTGAAGGAGATCAGCCCTGGGATTTCTTTGGAAGAAATGATGCTAAAGCTGAAACTCCAGTACTTTGGCCACCTCATGCAAAGAGTTGACTCACTGGAAAAGACTCTGATGCTGAGAGGGATTGGGGGCAGGAGGAGAGGGGGACGACGGAGGATGAGAATGCTGGATGGCATCACCGACTCGATGGACATGAGCCTGAGTGAACTCCGAGAGATGGTGATGGACAGGGAGGCCTGGCGTGCTGCGATTCATGGGGTCACAAAGAGTCGGACACTACTGAGTGACTGAACTGAACTGAACTGAAAAGGTTTATTTAGTATAATAATCACTATATATACACACATAGCCACACGTGTATATTTAACACATATTATATAACTATATTGGTACTGAGAAGAATTATAACAATTTAGTGAAATATATTTCATTTCAAAATCAAATGTCTATACATTTTTAGAATGCATTACTATCTAGAAAATACGTACTCCAGGTTTGCAGTATTTCTCTTAAATTTGGTTGTCCTACAACTTGAACTTGCCCAAAGGTAGGGCCATGCATGTATTCTTATAAGTAAATTATCATTTAGTTAAATGCAGTATGATAGTCTTCTTTAGATAGAACTTTTAAATATTGACTGTTTTGAATTAATATATGCTGCTGCTGCTGTTAAATCGCTTCAGTTGTGTCCGACTCTGTGCAACCCCATAGACAGCAGCCCACCAAGCTCCCCCGTCCCTAGGATTCTCCAGGCAAGAACACTGGAGTGGATTGCCATTTCCCTCTCCAATGCAGGAAAGTGAAAAGTGAAATTGAAGTCGTTCAGTCGTGTCCAACTCTTCATGACCCCATGGACTGCACCCTACCAGGCTCCTCCGCCCATGGGATTTTCCAGGCAAGAGTACTGGAGTGGGGTGCCATTGCCTTCTCCGGAATTAATATATACTTATATACAAATTAGTTATCCTAAATCTACCAATTTTTAAGAGCACAAACCCTTAATAAATTTTATGTAGGGTGAGGTGAAGTTACTCAGTCGTGTCCGACTCTTTGCGACCCCGTGGACTGTAAACTACTAGGCTTCTCTGTCCATGGGATTCTCCAGGCAAGAATACTGGAGTGGATTGCCATTTCCTTCTCCAGGGGATCTTCCCGACCCAGCGATCAAACCCAGGTCTCCCACATTGAAGGCAGACGCTTTAACCTCTGAGCCACCAGGGAAGCCCTTATGTAGGGTAGGAGTGAATAAGTTCAAAAGAAAGCAAGATTAAATAGCTTTAACTCAATAATTGTTTGAGATGATAAATTTATAGAAAGAAATGAATGGTTAATTTTCCGAGCCTCAAAAAAGTATTTTGTTATCTTGTGCACTAGATACCATTCTGAATATCAATCATGTTTTAAAGCTGTTTAAGTTGATGATAAGCTTAAAACATAAATTTATATAGTAATGAGAGAATTATTTGTGTAAGAAATGCAGCAAATTTGAAGTAACATAAAACCAGGACAAGCTTTTAGAAACGATGAGAACCCTAGTGTGGTATGGTTATGGACACTCTATTCATGCTGATGGGATGAGAAACTAGTATTATCCTTGCTAACTAGGATCATGATAAGATCATCCTTTCTTCCTCAGATGTTTTTCCTTCTATTTTTAATTATAATTTAGTTTTTCCAAGCTATTAGCCACAATGTACTATCATACAAATTAGCTCATAAAATTAAGCTATAAAAGAGGGTATTTAATTTTTTTGACACATAACTGTTACTTAAATAGCACTCTACTCCTAAAAATGTCAGATAAATATTCTTTAGCTATGCCACAGTGATCAAAAATCCATTCCTTAATATAAAATCTGAATAATTATATGCTATAAGATATGAAAAGTTTTCTTCTAGCTTTCACCCTATAATTATACAAGAACTCCACAAAAAAACATCCTATTCCCCACACCCAAAAATTCTCCAAAACACTGCTTCTTAAAAGTCTGGTCTGCAAGTTAATGGAAGACTGAAAACTAATACAGTTCATATCAAGATCAATAGGTTATTTGAGCGTAAGTGTTTAGGAACTTATATTACAACATGGCATTGCTAAGATACCCAAGAATGTCATTTTAGTTGTCTGGATATTCATTTTTATTTATTAATTTTTTAAGTATTATTCTCTTTTTTTAATTTAAATTTATTTATTTTAATTGGAGGCTAAATGCTTTACAATATTGTATTGGTTTTGCCATACATCAACATGAATCCACCACGGGTGTACAGTCTTGTTTTCTTAAGGGGAAAAAAACAGATAATTTGAGAGGTACAGGGGTGGTGCTTATCTTTGCATCTTTAGGCAAATTATTTAGTGGCCAAATTATTTAGTAGCAAAAAAATGTACTTAATATATTCAGGACACTATGTCCTGATAATAATGAATACCAGATAATTTTCCAGTAATGGAAAATCTAAGTGAATACACATTAATTCTTAAATGACCTTGAAGACAGTAATCACATAATTTCTTTGATCCAGTTCTAGGTTACTGGACCCATGTCAGTAAGATCAATCATTTTTTTTTTCTTCTTTCTTTTCTCTCTTTTTTTTTCCTGACAGCCTCTGACCATTTGGCTTTGGTGAATATCTACAATTCATATTTATTAGTAACTTTATGTAACACTGAAATAAGCTCTCTTTATGTAATGTGTCTAATTAAAATGCCTGAGTGTATTTCAGCAGCAATTCCACACAGATGTCTACCCTGACTACATCATGTTCTTAGTTCTAGGGTCATCTCTTCAAGAAGTTGGTGGTCCGTCGAATCACTTCACATAAAAATGTTTCTCTGGTATCTGTGGATTAATTTATGTAGGTTCAAATCAGAAGAAGCACTGCTTCATGTATATAGATATGGCTCCAACTTCCTATATTGCACAGAGACTCATAAAGCCATTGGTGTGCTCAGAAAAAGTCCATGTTAGAGCAAAACAGAATCTCCTAAGACACTCGGATGTGGCCATTGGGCCCCATGCATCATCATTCAGAAATGCAACTTCTTAGCAAAGTTTTGGTAGTCTGAATTGGACCATTCCTTTTTACTTTCGGTAAATCTACTTTATCAGTAATTCAGTTCAGTCGCTCAGTCGTGTCCGACTCTAATTAGACTTTCCTTTCTTCAAAAAAAAAAAAAAGTGATCATTGGATATCATGAAAAATATATCTTGAGAAATTTGTTAATCCCCAAATTCTTAAGAACACAAAATACACACTTTTCTCACATAGATGTAGAAAAAAATCTATGGTATGCATAATCGTAACCTGAGGTTTTGTGAAACATGATACTTTTCCCGCTTCCAGCACAAAAATGCTATGAAACAAGGAAGGAAAAGTTATTGTGCCACAATAAAATGCATTTTTGCTTGACTGTAAGCTCATGTGAAAGAGGATTTTAGTCTTAATTTTTAATAAAATGGGACCAGAATAGCCAAAAGCAATCAAAATGCCTGCTGCATTTTCAGAAACACAAAGCTTGACTGTTTTCAACTGTGTCTCCAGCTCCTCCTTGAATACACGTCTTCTCCAAGGCATTTTCTTCTAGTCCAGAGCAGTCCTCTGTGTTGACCACTTGCCCTGACCTAGAATAGTTCACCTCTAGGATTTTTGCTTTACATTCTCAAGAGAAATTGCTTTTGCAATGGCATGGTTATTAGATGCAGACTCTTCCAAGTTCACATTTTCAAAAAAATAATACTTGTAGAAATACTCAAACCTAGCATTCTGATGGTAAAGGTCAGTTGTGTTGGCATAACAGAGGCTTCACTATGTATTACTCCACAGAAATATTTCTAAAGGCTTCTTTCCTTCAAAATAAATTTTCCTTAAGGATTGGGAGTTTGTGATTAGTAGATGCAAACTATTACCTATAGGATGTATACACAACAAGGCCCTACTATATAGCACAGGGAGTTATAGTCAACATCCTGTGATAAACCATAATAGAAAGGAATATGAAAAATAATGTGTATATATTTATATGTATAACTGAGTCAATTTGCTATACAGAAACACAACACTGTAAATCAACTATACTTCAATTAAATTTTTTTTAATCCCATCTCCTTGCAATGTGACATATGTCTTATATATGCCTTCACACTGTATTAACCACATTTCAAATTCCCTAAATGTGTACCTCTTACTGGGTAAGCAACTTCTTTCACTGGCTAGAGGACTTATTGAAATGGTTTTATCAATTGCCCTGTTTTTTTTGGCCACACGGCACAGCTTACAGGATCTTAGTTTTCTCACCAGGCACTGAACCCAGGCCACTGGCAGTGAAAGCACAGACCATCAAGAAATCCCCTTAACTGCCTTTTCTTCTTCCTACTTAAAGTGGAAAATGAATTTTTTCTCATACTATATTTTAGCCACAGGTAGTTTTGACATCCCCCTGTTTATTTTCTATAGTCCTCTTGGGTTGTACCTAGCTTTAGTTCATTTAGCCTCTCAAGCAATCATCCACTGTCCATAAGTGGAAGATGTGGGTCCACCTTAAATTACCCCCCCACCCCCCCCACCCCCAATTCTTGCCAGACACGAATGAAACCTGCTTGTTTCTAAACGTCAATTAAATTTAAAAATTCAAGTTTGGTTAGTCCTCTACTCTTACTTCTTCTTGTCCTAAGTTCTTGAAACTGAAGCTTATGCTGAAGTTCTGTCTCTCTGAGATGACTCTTGCTATTTTAAGACCTTACACAGGCTGCAGAAAACTCTGTTACCGAGTCTCATGGTCACAACACCAGCGCTCAGGTATCGCTCAGGTATCATTTCCCAAAGCACGGCACTGACACTGTTCCCTCTTTCCTAAAGGTGGATTTCTCTCTCTCATCATATCTATACGTCCCCTGGAGGAGGGCATGACAATCCACTCCAGTATTCTTTTTTTTTTTTTTTTGCCATGTTAATTGATGTTTTATTCTTCCCATTGATGTATACATAGACAATTAGTATACAGCTTTTATGTTTTCCCTGAAATGTCAATTTAAAGTCCTAAGATACTGCTGAATTGAATACTCTTCTATTTGATTCTCTATGAATTTATGGTTATCAATTATACAATTTTCAACCATAGGTAATTCTGTTGAGGCAGTTATGATATCATGCATAGGAGAATTAACATTTATTGAAGAATCTAATGATCTGAATCCTAGTTTCATTTTGGGTTCAGGATACAGTTTGAGTTTTCCTCTAGTCATATAATTAAGATTGGAAATTCTAATGCTTAGAGGTTGGGAATAGTGGAATGAGTAAGCTTCACATCATGCTTTGATTTGAAAATATTCATGCTAAACAAGATTAGAGAGAGGAAAAAAAAAGAAAGAGAGAGCTCTTTTCAGTCCAGCCCAACTTATTGGGTTTTATTTTGGGGTTGAGCTCCTAAGTCACAGCTAGGGATAAAGTTTTCTGCCCACTTTGCTGTTAATTGTCTCTTATATGCTTACATCTTTTCTTCCAGGGTCTCTTAGAAAGGAGTGATTTATTGAGGGCAGAATTAGCCTCCTGGATGAATACTATCTTAAATATTCTTGCCTGAAAAACCCCAGGGTTGGGTGGGCTACAGTCCACAGGGTTGCAAAGAGTAGGACACAACTGAAAAGACTAAGCATGCAAACACACACACACACATACACATCTTTCTCCCTTTCTCTCTCTTCTTTCCTTTCAGTCTTGACTGTTTTCTCTTCCAGAAAAAGCCCTACATCTATAAACTCTTACACCCATGTTCTGAGCTCTGGTTTCCAGCTGAGATAATCCCTTTTCTAGGTAACAGGTTTCCCTGGTGGTTCAGATGGTAAAGAATATGCCTGCAATGTGGGAGACCTGGGTTCGATCCCTGGGTTGGGAAGATCCCCTAGAGGAGAACATGGCAACCCACTCCAATATTCTTGCCTGGAGAATCCCCATAGACAGAGGAGCCTGGCAGGCTATAGTCCACGGGGTCACAAAAAGCCAGACAGGACTGAACACCTAAGCACAGGTAAACAGGTAATTTACTATTTCAGTGAATTCCTTGCTTGACTGCCAAGGAATGCTCTGTGGGCCCATCCTGGTCCACTCTGACAGCTCTGTATAACTTCAGATCTCAGGAGGATGACAGCTCTGTATAACTTCAGATCTCAGGAGGAAAGACTTGGGGCAAGATTTTTACTTCTAAGATTTTGCTGATAACCTCTTCAGCAACCAGCTTTGCAAAGGATGAGTACTTAGAAACATGGGGCAAGCAAAAGTAATGGTTGAGATGTTATAAAGGAGTGAAAGGGATAACCAAGATAAGAAAGGTCAAATGATATATTTTGAAGATAAGTTTGCCTGGGACATTTGTTTAGGGATATATTCAGAGAATGTCAAAAAGCAACATAGACATGACTAAAATATGATGGAATAAACAATTTCTTGCTACCATAGCGCATGTCTTTAACCTTAGGCCTCCCCATGGAGAGGATCATAAATCTATACGACCTGGTCATGTGCTAAGTAACTTCAACCCCAGCATCCTTGCAGATGCACAAGTGATAGGGAAGAGGCCCGAATAGACAGCCCTCAAGGAGCCAAATGTGGAAACTGCAATGCAATGTACTCATTTATAGGAATATAGAAAAGAAGACAGTGGATCTAATGACAGCTTGTGTGGGTAAAACAAATGAGTAATTATAATGTGGTGTGATAGGAATGCTAGAAGAGAATCTGGGAGGAAGACATAACTCAAGATAAAGAGATATACATGAAAGCTTTCTGTGAAGAGATATTTGGATAAAGTTTTAAAGAAATCATGCCAATAAGAAGGGGATGAGGAACCCAGCCATGTGAGAACATGGACTTCAGTGACTGAGGAGGTGTGGCACCTAGTCTGGCATTTTGACATTTATTTCTGGAACACAGGCTGAGTTTGAAGGATCAGAGTTTGGAGAGATACTCTGGGTCTAAATCCCAAGGGATCTTTAGTGCCAAGTTAAGGAATTTGATATTTCCTTTTTAAAACTGGGAGACATGATCTGCTTTGCATTCTTGAAGACAATTTTAGTCTGTGAGAATAATTTGTAGGGAGGTTATGATCAAAGGCTGGAGAATTGGGTATGAATTTATGCAGCCTTTTAAGTGAGAGATGATGAAGGCTTAAATGAAATCCTCAACGAGGGGAAATTAAAAGAAAGACTTAGCGATTGACTGGATATTAGATGTAAGGAAAGAGAGATATATTCAGTTTCCTGCTTTGGGAAGCTTGCGTAGACAATAAATAATTCCAGTTATCAATAATGAAAATATAAAAGGAAAATCAGGATGAAGTGGGATGGGGAAAATAGGCTTGGTTTGGTACATGTTGAATTTGAAGAACAGATTCATCTTTATCTAGGAATATTCAGAAGGCCATTGCTACTGCTGCTGCTGCTGCTGCTGAGTTGCTTCAGTCGTGTCCGACTCTGCAGGACCCTGTAGACGGCAGCCCAGCAGGCTCCCCCGTCCCTGGGATTCTCCAGGTTCTCTCTTCTTTCCTTTCAGTCTTGACTGTTTTCTCTTCCAGAAAAAGCCCTACATCTATAAACTCTTACACCCATGTTCTGAGCTCTGGTTTCCAGCTGAGATAATCCCTTTTCTAGGTAACAGGTTTCCCTGGTGGTTCAGATGGTAAAGAATATGCCTGCAATGTGGGAGACCTGGGTTCGATCC
Organism: Cephalophus harveyi; assembly: GCA_006410635.1. NCBI lineage: Eukaryota > Metazoa > Chordata > Mammalia > Artiodactyla > Bovidae > Cephalophus > Cephalophus harveyi. Next base: position 11,894 of record SJYT01001207.1, on the reverse strand, counting down.
CTGGGTTGGGAAGATCCCCTAGAGGAGAACATGGCAACCCACTCCAATATTCTTGCCTGGAGAATCCCCATAGACAGAGGAGCCTGGCAGGCTATAGTCCACGGGGTCACAAAAAGCCAGACAGGACTGAACACCTAAGCACAGGTAAACAGGTAATTTACTATTTCAGTGAATTCCTTGCTTGACTGCCAAGGAATGCTCTGTGGGCCCATCCTGGTCCACTCTGACAGCTCTGTATAACTTCAGATCTCAGGAGGATGACAGCTCTGTATAACTTCAGATCTCAGGAGGAAAGACTTGGGGCAAGATTTTTACTTCTAAGATTTTGCTGATAACCTCTTCAGCAACCAGCTTTGCAAAGGATGAGTACTTAGAAACATGGGGCAAGCAAAAGTAATGGTTGAGATGTTATAAAGGAGTGAAAGGGATAACCAAGATAAGAAAGGTCAAATGATATATTTTGAAGATAAGTTTGCCTGGGACATTTGTTTAGGGATATATTCAGAGAATGTCAAAAAGCAACATAGACATGACTAAAATATGATGGAATAAACAATTTCTTGCTACCATAGCGCATGTCTTTAACCTTAGGCCTCCCCATGGAGAGGATCATAAATCTATACGACCTGGTCATGTGCTAAGTAACTTCAACCCCAGCATCCTTGCAGATGCACAAGTGATAGGGAAGAGGCCCGAATAGACAGCCCTCAAGGAGCCAAATGTGGAAACTGCAATGCAATGTACTCATTTATAGGAATATAGAAAAGAAGACAGTGGATCTAATGACAGCTTGTGTGGGTAAAACAAATGAGTAATTATAATGTGGTGTGATAGGAATGCTAGAAGAGAATCTGGGAGGAAGACATAACTCAAGATAAAGAGATATACATGAAAGCTTTCTGTGAAGAGATATTTGGATAAAGTTTTAAAGAAATCATGCCAATAAGAAGGGGATGAGGAACCCAGCCATGTGAGAACATGGACTTCAGTGACTGAGGAGGTGTGGCACCTAGTCTGGCATTTTGACATTTATTTCTGGAACACAGGCTGAGTTTGAAGGATCAGAGTTTGGAGAGATACTCTGGGTCTAAATCCCAAGGGATCTTTAGTGCCAAGTTAAGGAATTTGATATTTCCTTTTTAAAACTGGGAGACATGATCTGCTTTGCATTCTTGAAGACAATTTTAGTCTGTGAGAATAATTTGTAGGGAGGTTATGATCAAAGGCTGGAGAATTGGGTATGAATTTATGCAGCCTTTTAAGTGAGAGATGATGAAGGCTTAAATGAAATCCTCAACGAGGGGAAATTAAAAGAAAGACTTAGCGATTGACTGGATATTAGATGTAAGGAAAGAGAGATATATTCAGTTTCCTGCTTTGGGAAGCTTGCGTAGACAATAAATAATTCCAGTTATCAATAATGAAAATATAAAAGGAAAATCAGGATGAAGTGGGATGGGGAAAATAGGCTTGGTTTGGTACATGTTGAATTTGAAGAACAGATTCATCTTTATCTAGGAATATTCAGAAGGCCATTGCTACTGCTGCTGCTGCTGCTGCTGAGTTGCTTCAGTCGTGTCCGACTCTGCAGGACCCTGTAGACGGCAGCCCAGCAGGCTCCCCCGTCCCTGGGATTCTCCAGGTAAGAACACTGGAGCAGGTTGCCATTTCCTTCTCCAGTGCATGAAAGTGAAAAGTGAAAGTGAAGTCGCTCAGTCATGTCCGACTCAGCGACCCCATGAACTGCAGCCTACCAGGCTCCTCCATCCATGGGATTTTCCAGTCAAGAGTACTGGAGTGGGTCACCATTGCCTTCCCTCAGTAGGCCATTAGAAGCATGTAATTGGAATTTCAAAGAGATGTACCATGGTGGAAGTTGAGAATTTTGAAAGGATTTGATTACTCAGGCAATGTTGTAACTTAAAAACAGGAACCATACAGAACAACTCTTAAGAGTCAAGTAGATGGAGAGTACAAAATCAGAACTGACCAAACAAAGTAGGAAATGAACTGGAAGAGGTTATTTTGAGACACTGTCAAAGACAGGAAACAAGTAAGTAAGGGAATTGATTTTATTCAGGCTTTTGCAATAGGGAGAGAATTTCAAATCCAAAGATCAGTGCTTTTTGCCTTAGATTTTATAGGGAGGAGGTAAGATGATTTACAGTTTGACGACATGTGTGGCCTTAAAGGAGATTAGGTATAACTATAATCACAAAGTGCAATGTCACTGAGATCAAGGAAGAAAGAAGTGATAAGAATGAGTTGGTGTTTATTCGTTAGACTAATTTAAATGAAGCCAGAAAAATCCTTTCTCCAAATAGAGAAATGAGCCCGGAAACAGTAGTTTGAGAACAGTGAATACACAAGTCAGATAACATGTGATATGTAATATCAGCTATATTGAGAAGTCATATATCATTAATACACATTTGCTTCTGATCTTATAAAGTGAAAGTCGCTCAGCCATGTCTGACTCTTTGCGATCTCATGGACTATACAGTCCTTGGAATTCTCCAGGCCAGAATACTGGTGGGTATCTTTTCCCTTCTCCAGGGGATCTTCCCAACCCAGGGATTGAACCCAGGTCTCCTGTAGAGCAGGCAGATTCTTTACCAGCTGAGCCACCAGGGAAGCCCTTTTCTTATAAATATATACTATCTATAAATTATTGCAAAGGGATAGAGTTACTCAGTGTTTCAGAATCAAGGGAAGATGTTGCCATGCTTTGTAGGCAGAAGGGAAATAGTGGGTAGAAAACAAGAGATTAAAAATAGTAGGACTTCCCTGGTGGTCCAGTGGTTAAGAATATGCCTGTCAACACGGGGGACATGGGTTCAATCCCTGGTCTGGGACGTTCCCACATACTGTGAGGCAACTAAGCCCATGTGTCACAACAATTGAAGCCTGTGCCCTAGAGTCAGTGCTCTGCAACAAAAGAAGCCACCAGGAAGCCTGAACACCACAGCTAGAGAGTAGACCCCACTCGCTACAAGTAGACAAAGCCCACATGTAGCAACAAAGAGCGTGGGCACGGCAACAAAGATCCATACAGCCACACATAAAATAAAAATTTCTTCAAAAATACTGTTGTTCCAAAATTTAAAAATTTTAATTTGTAATAAAAACTTTGATATCGATTAAAGGTATATATATGAAGTTCTCTATAAGCATGTTAAGACATCAAAGATAAGATTCAGACCATGGAAATATTTTGGGAAACAATACACAGATTTATGGAATACACATATGAAATGATGATAATCTCTTGCACGTGCGCTCTTTTTTTTTTTTTGCCATGCTGTGAAGTTTGCAGTATTTTAGTTCCCCAACTAGGAACTGAACCTGCACACTTGGCAGTGAAAACACAGAATCCTAACCCTTGGAACACCAGGGAATTCCCATAACCTCTTCTGAGGAGATCAACGCAGTTTCCTTAAGCATCACAAGCTAATTTAGGATTTTGGTAAATAGAACTGACATCAGATGGGAATTTATATGATAAAGCATGAAAATGCTGAACTCTGAATTATGGGGGACATTTAATAGAGATAGAGTTACAGTGTACATGTTTAAGCCTCAATCTCAAAATTTCAAAAATCTTTCATCTAAAGTAGTAATATTCAATATGTCCCATAGTCACAGCATGTGGAGCACAAAATATTCAGAATACAAAAAGGCTTCAGGTAACAGGGCCATACAAATAGATGATAAAACACCCCCAGCATAATAAATAATTAGTGGCAAAACTTTGTCAAACATACTGACGTTTAAAATGTCCTCAGGAGATGCAGTTCTCATACTGAACTTTAAAAATTGCACATCTAGGGAGGGACAGACTCTTTTATAAGTAAAAGGTTCTGACAGTAGAGAGCGCTGCTGCTGCTGCTGCTAAGTCGCCTCAGTCGTGTCCGACTCTGTGCGACCCCATAGACGGCAGCCCACCAGGCTCTGCCATCCCTGGGATTCTCCAGGCAAGAACACTGGAGTGGGTTGCCGTTTCCTTCTCCAATGCATGAAAGTGAAAAGTGAAAGTGAAGATGCTCAGTCGTGTCCGACTCTTTGTGACCCCATGGACTGCAGCCTACCAGGCTCCTCCGTCCATGGGATTTTCCAGGCAGGAGTCCTGGAGTGGGGTGCCATTGCCTTCTCTGTAGAGAGTGCTAGCTCAGTCCAAAATGGGATACTTACTAGCATCACGTTGTACAATTTGAGCAGAAATATAAATACAATCCACAGACATTATTCAGGAAAGCTCTCATTAATTTTGAAAATGTTCAACTCCCTTCACATTTAAGAATTGCAAAGTTCTTTGCCGAAAATGCTCAAGAGCATAATCCAGGCCTGATCATCTCTGAAGTTCTCTTAATTTTATATTGCCCAGATTCTATTTTTCAATATGTCCTGTGTGTCCTACTTTGTTTCATTTGCTTGTTAATTTTGTTTTGTTTGTCCACATGCTTGCCTGGTTATTCCCTGATTATATCAGGACTCGTTAATATTGATAGAAAAATCAAAGAATTCTGAAGAGAAAATGTTAGACAATTGATTTTTTTTTGTCTTTGATGAAAAATATGCCCTTGTCTACTTATTCATCTCTGTTAGGGTGATACATTATTTTAAAGCTCTCAGAAAGGAATCTGGTGACAAAAACATAAAACCTTGAAGAAAGTTATCCTCTTTGACAATGAATTCTGAGAGTTCATGTATTTATCCTAAAGAAATGACCTGAAATCATGCAAGGTAAAAAAAAAAAAAAAAGGTTCCTTTTCAAGATATTTACTAAAGAATATAAATTTAAAATAATCCCAATTTGTAACTATAGGGACATGAAATCTGTGTGTTTGAGTAACATACAGATATTTAGGTAAGGTGTATGGAGTTTCATAGCAAGATAAAATGTTAAGTGTTAGATGAAAGGAGGAAGAAACACTATTATACACATAGATGATCACAATTTATAGAAACAAAATGACCTGAAAGATACATCAGTTCAGTTTAGTTCAGTCGCTCAGTTGTGTCCGACTCTTTGCGACCCCATGAATCGCAGCATGCCAGGCCTCCCTGTCCATCACCAACTCCCGGAGTTCACTCAGACTCACGTCCATCGAGTCAGTGATGCCATCCAGCCATTTCATCCTCTGTTGTCTCACATAAGAAAATGTAAACTCTAGATGACTTCTCTGTAAGATTATGATTATTCTGCCATTGCTCTACATTTCTATATTTTCCACATTTTTCTGAAGTATACATGTATTATTATATAAATGGAAAGATATATTTTAATTTTCAAATAATATTTAAAAAAATAAAAGTCATTGCGCATTGATCCCAGATGAGCGCACATGGGAAGAACCTAAGAACTACTGTCACTGACAATCAAATTTTTAGTATAAACATGTGCTAATTATGAGAATCATCTTCTTGGGCTTTTGGGCTCTAAAAACCATTGATAAAATGCAAATACATTATGGGGATCATTGGTGCACCACCATGACATCTATGAAGCTATCAATGTCTAATTTGCTTAATCTACATAGAGGAAGGCCCAATAGAAATAGAGTCTAGGGAAAAACTCTGTTCTTTAGTGGACAGAGTAGGAAAGGAACCTCTGAAGCATGAGACCTGGTTTAGTAAACGCAGTTAAGACATAAATGGTGACTTCCATGGTGATCCAATGGTTCAGGCTGCCTTTCAATGCAGGGGGTGTGTGTTCCATCCCTAGTTAGGCAGCTAAGAGCCCACACACATTGTGGTCAAAAATCCAAGACATAAAACAGAAACAATGTTGTAACAAATTCAATGAAGAATTTAAAAATGGTCCACATCAAAAAAAAAATCTTTTAAAGAAAGACATATGTATCACATAAAGCCCTAGCAATTATCAGCTCTTCAGTGACCACTACAACATTTTAAATACTTTCCAATTAAACCATGACACAATGCTGTAACTTGAAATTTTTCCTTTTTTTCCTCACTGTAAAAGCTATAGTGGACTTTCAAAATATATATTAATCACTCTTGTGCATATATAAACAGGAAAACAGGAGCAAAATGAACTGGTTAGAATATTTCTAACATTATATTTCAAGTCTAACTCTTTTGAATAACTTTGCAAGTTGGAGCCATTTATGCCTATGTTTTTCACACAACATCATTAAATAAGTTGGCGGTGGAACTGTCATCCAAGCTTCCCAAGACTTGATGCTGTCACTTTCATAATCATAGCAGAAGGTGTCAATGTGAGACACACAATCCCTCCTCCAGTTGATCTAAAATGGTTTGTGGAATGAGACGCTAAGGGTGTGTCACGTCTAATCAGGAAAAACAAACTCACACATATGGTAACAGCTAACTCCTGACTGCTGCCCAGCCAGCAGTGCATGTGAGCCTATGAGGCCCCCGCAGGTGACAAAACACATTCCAATTTCACAGAAATTGAATTGTTTTAAAAGCTTCATTTCAGAATCTACAAAATAAGGGAACAAGATACTAGCTCATAGGCTAGTAAAGAATATGGGTATTCTCCCATACTCTTTGTGAGAGGTGAGAATATGAGCTGAGGACAGTTTCATGAAGGAAGACTCAGATGGCCACTAACAGACTGTGTATTTAACTCTCCCACATAGGCATAGCTGTATTACAATTTCGATTTCATAAGAGACAGATACCCAGCATTTATTTTATTTTTTTTATTTTACTTTACAATACTGTATTGGTTTTGCCATACATCAACATGAATCTGCCACGGGTGTACATGAGTTCCCAATCCTGAACCCCCCTCCCACCTCCCTCCCCATACCATCTCTCTGGGTCATCCCAGTGCACCAGCCCCAAGCATCCTGTATCCTGCATCGAACCTAGACTGGAGATTCATTTCTTACACGATATTATACATGCTTCAGTGCCATTCTCCCAAATCATCCCACACTCTCCCTCTCCCACAGAGTCCAAAAGTCTGTTCTATACATCTGTGTCTCTTTTGCTTTCTCACATACAGGGTTATTGTTACCATCTTTCTAAATTCCATATATATGTGTTAGTATCCTGTGTTGGTGTTTTTCTTTCTGGCTTACTTCACTCTGTATAATCGGCTCCAGTTTCATCCACCTCATTAGAACTGATTCAAATGTATTTTTTAATGGCTGATTAATACTCCATTGTGTATATGTACCACAGCTTTCCTATTCTTTCGTCTGCTGATGGACATCTAGGTTGCTTCCATGTCCTGGCTATTATAAACAGTGCTGCGATGAACATTGGGGTACACATGTCTCTTTCAATTCTGGTTTCCTCAGTGTGTATGCCCAGCAGTGGGATTGCTGGGTCATAAGGCAGCTCTACTTCCAGTTTTTTAAGGAATCTCCACACTGTTCTCCATAGTGGCTGTACTAGTTTGCCATTCCCACCAACAGTGTAAGAGGGTTCCCTTTTCTCCACACCCTCTCCAGCATTTATTGCTTGTAGACTTTTGGATCGCAGCCATTCTGACTGGCGTGAAATGGTACCTCAACGTGGTTTTGATTTGCATTTCTCTGATAATGAGTGATGTTGAGCTATCTGTATGTCTTCCTTTGAGAAATGTCTATTTAGTTCTTTGGCCCATTTTTTTGATTGGGTCGTTTATTTTTCTGGAATTGAGCTGCATGAGTTGCTTGTATATTTTTGAGATGAGTTGTTTGTCAGTTTTGCTATTATTTTCTCCCATTTCGAAGGCTGTCTTTTCACCTTGCTTTTAGTTTCCTTTGTTGTGTAGAAGCTTTTAATTTTAATTAGGTCCCATTTGTTTATTTTTGCTTTTATTTCCAGTATTCTGAGAGGTGGGTCATAGAGGATCCTACTGTGATTTATGTCAGAGAGTGTTTTGCCTATGTTCTCCTCTAGGAGTTTTGTAGTTTCTGGTCTTACATTTAGATCTTTAATCCATTTTGAGTTTATTTTTGTGTATAGTGTTAGAAAGCGATCTAGTTTCATTCTTTTACAAGTGGTTGACCAGTTTTCCCAGCACCACTTGTTAAAGAGATTGTCTTTAATCCATTGTATATTCTTGCCTTCTTTGCTGAAGATAAGGTGTCCATAGG